>BQNB010059007.1:0-37520 GCA_026074375.1 Tanacetum coccineum | reverse complement strand
AAACGACACCTAGAGGTCGTTCTCTTGTATCTATTGCTGTGTATAACGAAGTAACACCCCATTTGGTATTCCGCTGCGTTGTAAATGATTTTTGGGGGTGTTACAGTTCTAACTCATGTTAGAACTGCTTGAGGCCATTTGGTCTTTTAATTTCACTTTAAAACTCAAAATTAAGTTTATAAGAGTAGGATTTGAGATCTTTGATAGATTTAATTAAATTTTCTCAAGTTTGTTAGATTGTAGTTTAAATCTGGTAGTTTAGATAGCATTTTAAAGCTTAAATATGTTCTAGTTATTTTTATTGCATCTATTGTTCTTATTTTGTTGTTTTAAATGTGTGTTAACCAAACCTTTTGCCTGCATTTGATTTAATGGAGCACTAGTGTCAACTGCATCAGTGATAAATTAGCTAAAACAGCCAGATTCAATCTAAATTTTCAGTATGTAATAAGAGTTGTTAGGTTTTGATTTTCTAGCACAACTAGTTTATAGGTTATATTATATAGATTAGGGCTTAATTTAGTTTAAAAAGTTAATTTGCTTATATGTTTTTAAGCTAAAAAGTTGTTATGTGTCTTTTCATAAAACCTTCAAAAACCAAAAATATTGCATTCTGTCTTCACACCCTTTTTCATTCAGCATTTCCTTTTAGCATTTGATTTTCAAACTAAGTTTTAAAAGCTGTTTTAAGTAGTTTAGAGTTCAAGGTTTCTAAAGATATAAGTCAATAAGCTATAAGGTTCCATTTACATACTTAAAATTAAGCTCAAAGTTTGCATCCTGCTGTTTGGTTCTCAATTTTCTTATAAGTGCTTATTTTGATTTTCTAGCTTTTGGCCTGTTCTTTTTGCTTATTTCTTGATTAGTTTAGCTTATTAGATTAGTTATTAGTAGCTTGTAGCTTATTTGGTCTGTTTCCTTAGTTTATCTTAGTTTTTGAGCTTATTAAATTTAGAAAAACACCAAAAATATATAGTTAAGTAGTTCTGTCAAGTTTTAAGCTAATTTTCAGCTTATTTAGTGATTTTCAAAAATAATTTCTTTTATTAAAGTTGTTTGTTTTTAGGTTTTCTACAACTTTTGTGTTTTGAGTTTTCAAAAAAAAGGGGAAGGTAGAAATCGGGGGTGAGCAAGGCTCAAACCCCGACCTCAACACCCTCAACCAAGTTTTTGGCGCCGTTGCCGGGGATTTGTGATTAAGATTCTTTCGTTTGAAGCTTGTTGATCGTGATTTAGAGAACCTTTCGTTTTCGAAAGTTACGTTTTTAAGAAAATCAAAAATATAAAAAAAATATATAAAAAGTAAAAAAATAATTTTCTTTTCTTTTTTAGTATAAGTAGAATATTAAAAACAAAAAGACAAAAATATTTGCTCTTCCGGATTTTTCGATTCTTCTCGTTAATTTGTGAATATTTAAAAGTTACAAAGTTGGTAAAAGAACACCAACAAATAATACCTTTAATTGACGTATTATCCATTAATAAGTTCCCGAACCAAAGATTAAATTTTTTTACCGTTTGTGTCACTAACGAAAAAGGCGCACCTCTTTTGTAAAATTTATTTTACTTAAGAGAGTTACCCTAAGTTTGTTGATTATTCGGTAAACAAAAATATTTCATTTTCTTATTTCTTTTATTTGTTTAGTGCATGCGCACTAGAAATTCCTGTTTTCCAAATAATTCAAACGTAACCATTCCGAGACGTCAAAACAAAGGACGTGCTTCAAACATAATCGAACCCGAGCTTCGTACTATCGTTGCACCAATGGCAGAACTTACCATGGAAGAGCTACTCCGAGCACCCACAGAAGGGTACGGAGAAGCTATTGTTTTATCAGAAATCAACGCGGATCACTTTGAGATTAAGATAAATTTGCTTCAATTGGTCCAAGCGAACCTGTTTTACGGTCGTGAGAGTGAAAATCCTCATGCTCATATTAATAGTTTCAAAAGAATTACCTCGACTTTACGATTTAGAAATGTGCCTAACAATGTGATTAAGCTTATGATGTTTCCATATTCGCTTGAGGGAGCCGCTAAAACTTGGTACAAGAAAGAACCACCAAACTCAATCTTGACTTGGGAGGATCTTGTTACCAAGTTCGTTAACCAAATTTTCCCTCCTTTGAAAACCACTCACTTAAAGAATGAAATTTCTCGATTTACACAAAAATTTGAGGAAGCTTTTAGTGAAGCATGGGAACGATTTAAGGAGTTGCTTAGAGCATGTCCCCATCATGGATTTACAGAGTTAACTCAAGTTGATACCTTTTATAACGGTTTAAACAAGAATGAACAAGACTCCTTAAATTTGAGTAAGACGACTAGAGAGGCTTTAAACATAATCGAGAACAAATCAAAAGTTCGTTATTCACGAAATAGGTCAAATGCTTCTAGGATGAATGCTACTTCTAGTAAAACGGATGAGAGAATCAATAAGCTTGCAGATCAACTTTTGATAGTCGAGATTGTTTCTAAAAAAGTTGTCACTCCCGCTCCGGTTAAAGCGGTTGAGGAATCTTGCGTTACTTGTGGAGGTACCATTCTTGGTATAATTGTCCGGCTACCGATAACAATCAGGCTAGTGTTTGTGCGACCACGAGTACTTACAATCAAGTTAACCCTCCAAACCGTGTTAGTAATCAAATGGCACCACCAGGTTTTGCTCGGTTGCAAAATAAATGGTTCAAAATAGGTTTATTCTGAATCTTGGTTCAAAGGGATAATAATTTTAATCGGGGAATAATTTTATGGAAATAAGGTTTTCAAGCTCTCAAAATTAACCATGCTCTAAATTTTCAAAAACCAAGGATTCAAAACCAAACCTTTTCAAAGTGCCTAATAATCAAGTTCTAACAAGGATTTCAAATGATTTTTTCAAAATTACAAGAGAATAATGATTCAGATGTTAGGACATGCAAAATCAAATCAACTGTTGAAAGGAGACCTTAAGAAGAAATTCAAAACACGATAAAATCTCAACAAGCCGTCATGATGAATCAACAAACCACTTTTCAAAATAATTTGCAAAACATGATTTGTGGATTGTTTCAAAACCAAGCCTCAACTTTGGGTACTCTTCCGAGTAACACAATCCCAAACCCGAAGGGT
This sequence comes from Tanacetum coccineum, assembly GCA_026074375.1. Taxonomy (NCBI): domain Eukaryota; kingdom Viridiplantae; phylum Streptophyta; class Magnoliopsida; order Asterales; family Asteraceae; genus Tanacetum; species Tanacetum coccineum. The sequence continues at coordinate 34,409 of BQNB010059007.1, read as the reverse complement.
GAGATGAAAGCAATCACTACTCGAAGTGGTGTTGCTTACGAGGGACCTTCGATTCCTACTAATCCTTCTCCTAAAAAGGTAGTGGAACAAGAAACGAGGAAAGAACAGAAAAGAAGCAAACAAATTTCCAAGGAAGTACCACTCAAATCCCACCTCCGGTTAACCCCATTTCTATTCCGGAACCCGTGTTCTGATGACTTTGCCTAAAACCACTCCCATTCTAGAATTCGATATTCCGAAGAGTCTACCTAAGCAACTATTCCATATCCTTCATGTGTTGAATGATCAAAAGTCCCGTGACAAAGCTTCGAATCAAATGGAGAAGATCTTCCAAATCTTTCAAGATTTGCGCTTCGACATTAGTTTCGCGGATGCTTTACTTTTGATGCCAAGATTTGCTCCTACGATTAAGAGTTTGCTCATGAATAAGGAAAAGTTGCTTGAGTTAGCTAAGATACCGTTGAACGAGAATTGCTCGGCGATGCTCCTCAAAAAGCTTCCCGAAAAGCTTGGAGATCCCGGCAAGTTTCTTATTCCATGTAATTTCCGGGATGGATGTATGCCACGCCTTGGCCGATCTTGGCGCAAGCATAAATCTTATGCCTCTTTCTATTTGGAAAAAGCTTTCTTTACCGGAACTTACACCAACTCGGATGACTTTAGTGTTAGCAGAGTCCGATCATATTACTTATCCTAAGGACTCGACCGGATACGTTTTTGTCAAAGTTGGGAATTTTCATTTTCCTACAGACTTTGTTGTTGTCAAGTTTTTGAAGTCGATCCTTGAGTACATCTATACTTGGGAGATCCTTTTTGAGGATTATCTGGGTCGTGCTTTAATTGATGTTTATGGAGAAGAAATAACCCTTTGGGTTGATAACGAAGCCATCACTTTTTACTAGATAAACCACGGAGATACTCATTACAAATGACAAATCCGGTAAAACCGAATTGACTTAAGGGATGCAGTTTGTGAGGAGTATGCTCCGGAATTGCTAGGATTTTCTAATTCTTTGGGTGGCAATCCTACCCTGACGTCTGAGTCATTTACTTCTGAATTCATTTTGGAAGAAATTGAAGCTTATCTTAAGGATGATTCGATTTCACCGGAAATTGATCATGCCGATTGCAATCCGGAGGAAGATATTTGTTTTGATTCAAAATTGTTAAATAATGGACCCAGTTTCAACTTCTCCGATGGGACCTTAAACAAAGTGAAGTGGACCGAGGCAAAATCTTCAATTGAAGAGGCCTCCGGAATTAGAGTTAAAAGATTTACCGTCCCACTTAGAATATGCTTTCTTGGAAGAAAATGACAAGTTACCAGTAATTATTGCAAAAGGTTTAAAAAATGATGAAAAAGATGCTCTCTTAAAGGTGCTCAAATCTCATAAAAGGGTCATTGCTTGGAAAATCACCGACATCAAGGGTATCGACCCTCGTTTTTGTACACACAAAATCTTGATGGAGGATGATTACAAACCTATAGTTCAAAGTCAGAGACGGGTTAACACTCAAAATTTACGAGGTAATAAAAAAGAAGGTCCTAAAACTTCATGATGCCGGAATGATTTACCCGATCTCTGACAGCCCATGGGTTAGTCTAGTGCATTGTGTTCCCAAGAAAGGTGGAATAACTGTTGTTGCTAATGAAGAGAATGAATTAATTCCGACCCGTTTAGTTACCGAGTGGAGAGTTTGTATCGACTATAGGAAGTTAAATGAAGCGACTCGAAAAGATGCATTTCCATTGCCGTTTATGGATTAGATAATAGAAAGATTAGCTGGGAATGAGTTTTATTGTTTTCTAGATGGATTTTCAGGATATTTCCAAATACCAATAGATCCCCATGGACTAGGAGAAAAACTACTTTCACATGCCATATGGAACTTTCGCGTATCGTCGCTGTCATTTGGCTTGTTATAATGCTCCCTTTGGGGTACTTTTCAACAGGTGTATGATGGCATATTCATGTTATGATTGGAAAGACTATGGAAGTGTTATGTATGATTTCTTGGTTTTTAGGGATAGTTTTGATTCGTACGCTCTCCAATTATAGAAAGTGCTTAAATGGTGTGAATACACGAATTTAAGTTCTTAATTGGGGATAAGTGCCACTTTATGTATAGAGATCGGATGTGTTTAGGGCATAAAAATTTCAAAGTCGGGAATTGAGGTTGATCGTGCTTAAGTCGATTGTTATCCGCTAAGCTACCTCACCGACTACACGTTTAAGGTGTTAGAGTTTCTTTGGTCATTGACAATATTTTACCGTACGATTTATCTAGACTTTTCTAGATTGATAGGACCAATGACTCACTTCCTGTGAGAGGATACACCGTTTGTGTTTTCTAATGGATTGTATTGATGCTTTTCAGGATTTAAAAAGAAGCTTACCGAGCTCCACATCTTAGGTTGTCCAGGATTGGAACATACCATTCGAAACTCATATGTGATGCATGTGATTTTCGAGATTTGGTACGGTTTTAGGACAACGAAAGAATGAAGCACTTTCAGCCTATACTTTATGCTAGCAGATATTGACAGAAGCTCTAATTCATTTACACTACCACGGTAATGGAAATGCTTGCCGTTGGGATGCTTTTGAAAGAGCTTTTCGACCATATCTGGTCGTATCAAAAAAGCATAGTGTATAAGGATCTCTCGGCTTTTTATTGTTCCTTATGAACAATCATGACGGACTATGACGAGGTTGCTACGGTGGGTTTCTTCTACACAAGAATTTGATATACCTTTCCGTGATAAAAAAAGGAAGTGAGATACCTTGCGGCTAGTTCATTTATCTAGACTTGAGATATCTTCATAAGGTTGTGTTAGGAAACAAAGACATAAAATGAAACATTTTCCTTTAGAAACTCTTGGAGTTATTTTCTAGTGAAAGTATCATGGTTTGCGGATTATGCATATTACCATGGGGGATGAATTTTTATCATTTATGGATGTCAACTCAACAAAAGAGGAAGTTTTTCAAGGATGTTAAACATTATTTCTGGGATGATCCCTATCTTTTTCGTACTTGTGCGGATCAAATCATTCGAGGATGTGTGCATGGGCAATAACGCTTTGAAATCCTCAAAAGCCTTGTCATGAAGGACCATTCGTAGGCATCTTTGTGCCAATTCACCGGCTCGAAAAGTGTTTGATTGACGGTTTCTTTTGGCCTACCATATATCTAGATGGCCCCCCAATTTTTTTTTTTTAACGATGATTTAAATTTGTGATACGTGTCAAAGATATAGGCAAAATTTCACACGGTTGATATGCCTCAAAAACGCTTTCCAGTTGTGAATTTTTGATTACGAAGGTATCGATTCATGGGACCATTTCCGTCTTCAAGAGGAAATAAATACATCCTCGTAGCCGTTGATTATCTTTCGAAATGGGTTGAAGCAAAGGCGCTCCCCACAAATGATGCTAGAGTTGTAGTGAAGTTTTTAAAATCTCTTTTTGCCCGATTTGGAACACCTAGAGCTATAATAAGCGATCGTGGAACCCATTTTTGTAACGAACAGTTTACTAAAGTAATGTCTAAGTATGGATTTATCATCAGCATAGCTACGCTTATCACACTCAAACGAGCGGTCCAAGTGGAGGTGTCCAATCGATGTTTGAAACGTATTCTAGAAAGGACGGTTGGAGAAAACCGTTTGCCTCATGGTCTGACAAATTAGATGAAGCTTTGTGGGCATTTCGTACTTGTTTAAGACACCTATTGGTTGTACGCCTTACAAGCTTGTTTATGGAAAGTCTTGCCATTTACCGATTGAGTTAGAGCATAAAGCATACTAGGCTTTAAAACATGTTAACTTCGATCTTAAACCACGGTCGTTGTGATCACCAGGAAGCTTCAAACATGAATGAAACTTATTGAGCTTCGTGATCAGCTTGCGAGAATTCTTTGATTTATAAATGAGAGGCGAAGAATAGCTTCAGACTCAAAGTATCAAAAATCGCATTTTCAATGTTGTGTGATCGAGTTTTACTCTTCAAACTCTCGTCTAAAGATATTCTCGGGAAAGCTTAAAACTCATTGGTCAGGACCTTTCACCATCACCAAAGTTTTTCCATACGGAACCATTGAGTTATCTCAACCCGATGGTCCAAACTTTAAGGTGAATGGTCATCGTGTGAAGCATTACTTTGGAGGGGACTTACCACCAAAGGTAGTCCAGGATCTCCACACTCTCTCTAAGGACATATGAATTCGAGGATCGAGTCAAGCTATGTGACTCGGTTACCAAAAACAAAGCGCTTTGTGGGAGGCACCCCATGCTTATCCATTTTCTTTCTTATTTTTCTGTTGTGATGTGAGGAGGCTTGTACTCTTCCGATTCTTGTTGTGTTTGTACTTGTGATTGTTTGCAGGATTGACCCAAAATTTTCTGAAGACTCTCGTGTTCGGTGTTTTGTCCTGGTCCACTCGAGCTTCCTAGCCTTTGCTTGCCATTAGTTTGGGGAAATCCGATATCCTAAAGATTATTATCGACTAATATTTTTCTTGTAGCCACACTTAATAGCGCTAGGATTTTTGTAATACTTTCTTCATGTTTGAGTTATGCATTCGACCTTTTTGAGTTCTAGTATGGGGTTTTTAAGTCTTAGGCTAGGAAACATTAGGACAATGTTTAATTTTAGTATGGGGTAGTATATCTTTGATATGATCTTGCCTACTTGACCGTTGCCGTTGTTCTCACGTACCCCGTTTTCCCACCAAAATTTTCAAAAATATGAAAAAATTTAAAATTTTCAAAAATAAAATAAGTGTTTTTGTATAGCATCATCTTCCCTTCTTATTAATTAAAGGGAAATTCATTCATATATATATTATTTTTTTTATTTTTTTGAAAAGAAAATTTATTTGACACCATAGGGTCAGTTTATGAAATTTTATAACACATTTTTTCATTGTTTACATAAACAATTCATACAATAAAATCAGTACAATTCGCGCAACGGCATTTGTTCAACACACAAATTCGTTATTGCGGTTCCTAGTTTTAAAATCATCAATCTACAAAACATTGTTTAATAAAGTTTGGCCAACGGTCACAGCAAGTCCCAAAAATAATACCCATTCATGGACAATGCAAGCAAGTATCATACGCGTGCGAAAGATCCACCAACCAAAATCATTCCACGCTGGGGGTTAAGTCAATCTAGTAACAGGGCCACTCAAAACATCAACATCCACAATCACACAAAACTCATAATCAAGGATAATCATAATCTCATAACCATAATAATAATAATAACAATGTTGGGGGTAGTACACGTACAACCAAAAATCCCCCAGAAGTTACAATCTTCGGTTCCAAGACCGATGCATCCCATCATGATGATTCTAAATTTCTAACACAGGAATCCTAACATATCTGAATGGCTGCGGTGTTTACAAAAACAAAATACACCCGGCAGCATGACCTCACTAACTGGCACTAGCAGTTTAGTGGCTATACAAATGGTCATAATCTAATCCAAAAATCAAAAGAAACTACTAATAGGACTACTGAGGTCCTGGGGGTCTTCTCTCCAAATCAGCAAGTCGCCTATCCATCCCCAAGATGCACTGCATCAGCGTGCTCTCCCGGCTGCTCATCTCAGAAACTGTAGTCTGTAGTTGCTGAATCTGCGTATCTCTCTGCTGTATTGCTGCCTGCAAAGCCTGCACCTGCTGAGTCAATCACTTATCTCATACGTTCGGATCTGGTACGTTATTTTCCTCGCTTCCTCTTCTCGGGTCGTTTATGACACTACATCGCCGGGTGTATCCGCCGCTCTTCTAGTTTCTCTCTGCTACACTACTACCTGCAAAGCCTGCATCTGATGGGTCAATCCAGAAATCTCCTCATCTCTTTAGGTCGCAGTCTACTGATCCTGCTCCACCTGGGTGCCAATCTGCTCAAATCTGTTTGCGGCATGAACCATCTGGGACGCCATCACCTGCACCTGTCCCTCAATAGCAAAAACCCCCAGGCCAATCTCCTCGATAGTAACACCAGCTGCCACCTCAGCATCACTCACCTGAATCACCTTCTTCACAAGCTGTCCATGTCCGTACTCCAGGTTACCCAAGCGGGTACTCATGTCCTCGATCACCAATGGAGGTACGGGAAGTCCAGTGCTGGGAGGGGAAGAGACTGTCCCTTAGCAGCAGCAGTGGATGGACCTCCAACCTCGTAGATGCTCGGTGGGGGCACAGCTGACATCGGAGGTGGTGTGACAAGAGCCATCAGTCACTCCTCGTTCACCTCCCAAACCTCCTTGTTAGGATTAATGTTTTCTTAACTTAGTACCGACAGTACAAATAGTTAGTACTGACAGTTATACTTAGTACCGACAGTACAACGTATTAAGTACTGCTAGTCAGTTAGTACCGTTAGTAGAAAGTTAGTTAGTACCGTTGAGAAGATATTTAAAAGATATTTATAAGATATTTCTGAAAAAGAAATGTAAGACATTAGGTTTCCTTAGTCTCTAAAAGGAACCCCTAGGCATAGTTTAGTATATATTAGTTCCAATACTTAGAAGATAGAGGATAACAGACTCGAATAACAAGTTTTAGCAATGATATACAATATCATAGTTAGCAATTGTAATCCTCAAGAAACCACTTTAATAAAGTTGTTATTCAGTTGTTCATTGTTCTTCTTAGTACTGTGATAAGATTCGCATTTACACAATAGTATCATTGTCATTGTTTCTACATAGTTCAGTTGTTTTTATACATTCTTGGCTATCCATCCTTTTTAGGCTGTAAAGATCCTTTTCAGTTTAAATAGACCTACAAGTGGTATCAGAGCCTTGAGAACTCTGAATAAAGATGAACAGATAGGTCAGTTATTCATCTCCAACCAACAAAACTTAACATGTCTGGAACACAAGATGATATTCCAACCACACCACCTCACCAGCAACACAACAAACACCAACACAACAAACTCCTCATACAGTTTAACATCAATTCTGCCTATTCTCAAAAAGGGAGAATATGAGATATGGGCTAGGAAGGATGGAACACTATTTGGGACATACTGATATACAATTTGGGAGGTTATCCAAAATGGGATTATGGTCATGTGTCAGTCCACAACTGATACATCTGGGAAAATTTAAAATTTTTTGGCCTCCTAAAATAGGAGAAGAAAGAGTGGCCAGAGAAGAGAAAGAAAAAGCTAAGGGACCACCTTGCTAATTGGCCCATACCTGAAGATCATTAGCTAAAATTCCATAAGATGACTGATGCAAAGAAATTTGAAGCGCATCTATCTAGATTTGGTGGAAAATGATGAATCCAAAAAGATGCGAAGTAGTATCTTGAAGCAACAGTTTGAAGGATTCAATGTATCCAACACAGATGGGATTCACAAAGCTATGAGAGATTCAAAGTCTTCTCGTCAGCAGAGATTCATGGAGAAGGTGTACTAATAAGATGCAAATCAGAAATTTATATGATCTCTACCTTCTGCTTGGTTACAAGTTTTCCTTAATTATGAGGAACAAACCAGGAATGGACAGTCTCATGTTTTGATGGACTTAGTACAACCATCTAAGAGTCTTTGAAACATGATGTAAAGGCTCTACTGCATCATTTCCAACTTGCAAAATATTAGCATTTGTTTCTGAGAAACATCACAGTACTAATGATGTTAGTACCGCTTGTGGTTGTTTTCCAATACTTTGGTCATTATTCAAAGCTATGGATCAAACATCATCATATTCCTTGCTGCAAGTCAATCAAGTTGTCCTCAACTGGATCAGAGGCTTGACAGGTTGATGAATATGACCTGTAAGTAAATAGACTTAAAATGGCAAGTGGCAATGCTCTCCATGAGAAATAAAGAAGATTCTACAAGAAGACTGGTAGAAAGCTACAGTTATGCAAAAGACCTGTTGGTTTGAATAAAACAAAAAGTAGAATGCTACACTGCCACAAAAACAGGGGCATTTTGCAAGAGGTGTAGAACAAAGGGAGATAACAGGAGGAAGGATGGATGGATCCTCGGCAATAAAGATGGGAGAGAACTGGACAGAAAGAAAGATTCTAAGAATTGGTGACAGTGTTGGGAAGTGTTGCATGGACAATCATTCGAAGGATGATGAAAATTATGCTTTCTGGGCTAGAAACAAGCTCAGGATCAGACACACAGGTAACTTCCTGTTCTATATGAGTGTAAAGAGTTTATGATAACCTTAAAGATTTATGTATGCTCAGCTGAGAGCAATTAGTGATGCTAGCGTAGGATATAAATGGCGTGATATAAGGTCTTAAGTAAAGTTGAGCCACAATTAGTTGCCCATCAACACGGTCAACTTTGGTTATGACAAAAGATCAAATTTATGAACTAGATTTAGATGATAAAACAGATGTTCTTAACATACTTTAAGAAATTGTTGGCTAATGCTCAAAAAGAAAAAGTTGATTTAGAGAATAGTGGACAAATGGAATCATTTCTTCAAAAATCTTGTAAAATGATAAATCATCATATGAGTGCCTCTGCTAAAATTGGGCTCGGGTTTTATGGTGATTACAGATATAGTGGGAATTTAAGTTATGAAAATGAAGTTCGCAAAGTTCGTCTTTAAGAGCACAAAAGTGATTTTGAAAATCTACCTTTGCAAAAAAGGCTTGCTAAAACATGTGAAATTAAAAGCAGTTCCCCCACCCATGACAGGGAATTATATGGCCCTCTGGACCTATATTGAAATAGATGACTCACAATACACATAGGGTCCAGAGAAAAGACTCAACCAAGTGAATCTGAATCCCAACAACTGAACTAGATACTGTTGGGGAAAAAAACTCTAACATAGTACAGAACCTTCTGTATTAGTGTATGAACAAGTGTGCAATGAATCAAATATAGAAGTACAACCCTAAGGTCTGGTTCTGATTTGCTCCCTATCATTGGGAGTATGAATCAGAAGTTGATGATGATGTATTGTGATGTGACAAACAAAAGGACTTGATACACTAGTTTTGCTAACAAGCAAGTAAAACTCCTAGGGATAAATGTTAAGAATTAGTTCTACACATATCAAAAACCTAAGGTAGTTAACAACCAAAGTAGTTGGGGCATGGATTTACTGAAAGAGCATGTTTTGTCTCGTGGTAGTTTTAGTTCATTTAATAAGAGATTGTGATTATCACTGGAAAATTGGCTCCTAAAACAAAATTTTTTTGGGAAACTAATCAAACAAAATATGTCTAAGGGTAATGGTACAAGGTGAGAGTGAACCAAACATGGAAACAATGTTCAAAGGGTAAATAACAAAATCAAATTTGTTTCTTTAGCAGTACAAAACAAGAACTGGAAATATTAAATCAGTTTATACTGCTAAAGCTAGCAGTACTAAAAATTTTAAGTTACTGCTAGACAAAACTGTTAAACAAGGGACAGACTGTACTAACTAGCACTGCTAGTGAAAGTTAATACTGTTCCCATTTGAATGATGTTTTTAGACCAGCAAAATGGTTTTTCACAAAACTCATTCACAATACTTCAAGGCCTTTCAAAGAACAACAGTACTAAACAAAAATTTTTTCAAACCAAAAATGTTATTATGCTAAGGTAAAAGATAGTTCGAGAAAGTTAGTTCTGTTCGGGCGGAAGAATGGGTATAGGCGGTTAAAGTCCTCAGCAGTTGTAAATGGAGAACACCACGATACAACAAATAATATTCTCTCCAAAATACATGGTTGGTGGATCTAGTGTTAGAAATTATTCACTTTCAAAGATCCATAGGCAGCTCAAGATCCCAACAGGCTTGGGTCCTAAGACGAGACTAATCTTTTCTTTTATATGTGCAGTATAATCACACACACATCGATATCTACTCTAAAGTATAAAGGAATTGATTGATAGTGGCATGTTTCAAGGCACATGAAGGGAACAAGGCTTTACCTTGCTGAATTTCAAGACTTTAATGGTGGCCCTCGTTGCCTTTGGATTGGTATGTAATTGGCTATATTTCTGGTGTAAAGGAAATAAAAAAAACTGGTAAGTTAGATTTTGAGATGTAAGCTTTGTGAAAGAAACTTCAGCCTTACAATATCTTTTTCTGGTGTCACAATTGTGACTAAAAGAACAAGGTTCTGTTTACGGAATCTGAATGTCTTGTTTTAGGGGTCTCGCTGATTTTAAGTTACATGATGAACAGATATTACTTTAAGCTAGACATAACTATATGGTCAGTTTCAATTTAGAGAACATTGTTCTTTAGGGAGGTTTGTCTTTTCTTGGTTTAATTGCAAAGGCTACAAACTGATGAATCTAAACTAATGGCATAGGAGGGTGGGTAATGTAAATTTCATAATAACTTAAACAGGACTTGTGAGGGAAAACCTTGTCAGAGGTTTACATTCAAAGCTTTTTCTATATGATCACAATTGGGGTGTGCGTTGTCAGAAGGAAAGCTACACAATAGCCTTTTGTTAGGCCATGTTAGTTAGCTCTTATTAGCCACACCCTAGAATATCTTCTTATGGAACCTTGTTTTGGAACTACATCTGTCTGAAGCATAAACAAGAAGACATTGTTGGGTGGTTATCACTGATGATTTAGCACGATTTAGGTAGACATTTTTTTAAGAATAAGGATGAATTAGTGCAATACTTAAGGTCTTTATAAGACAAATAGAGAACCAATTGAATAAAAGGTTAACAACTATTAGATGTGATAATGGAACAGAAGTTTAAAAAACAGGAGGTTATGAATTCTGGGGGGTTTTAAGGGATCATTAAAAGGGATCAAGAGGGAATACAGCAATGCCAGAACTCCACAACAAAATGGAGTTGCTGAGAGAAAGAACAGGACCCTTATTGAGGCAGCAAGGACCATGCTTGCAGATTCATTTTTACCTAACACTTTTTGGGCTGAAGCAGTTAGTACTGCTTGTTATGTTCTAAACAGGGTATTAGTGACCAAGCCTCATAATAAGACACCTTATGAACTTTTAACTGGTAAGACACCAATTATAAGTTATATAAGACCTTTTGGGTGCCATGTGACCATCTTGAACACCATAGACCACTTAGGCAAGTTTGTTGGAAAATCTGATGAGGGATTTTTGGTTGGGTATTCTCTACAAAGCAAGGCTTTTAGAGTATACAATTTAGTAACCAAAAGAGTTGAAGAAAACCTGCACATAAACTTCTTAGAGAACAAACCCAATGTTGCAGGGAAAGGACCAAATTGGCTTTTTGACCTTGATTATTTGACTGATTCTATGAACTATCATTCTGTTAGATCAGAGAATCAAGCTAACCTTCATGCAGGTCAACAAGAATCTAACCAAAATACAGGCACAAAAGACAAGATTGATGCAGGGGATTCTGAAAAAGAAGATGAATCTGCTCAAGACTGCTTTGAACTCCCAATATGGCATTCCTATTCTTCAACAAACCCATTTGCTTCAAAATCAGATAATAAGATAGGAGGTCCAAGAGAGGAAGAACAAGTCTTTCTGGATGATCTTGCAAGACTTCAAAGGCAAGAAAAGGAAGCTAATGAGGAAGCTGAAGCTCTCAGGAAGAATCTTGAACAAGAAACTGAGAACTTGGTTACTCAGGCAGGAGCTGCTAAGTCTAGCAGTACTAACATTTTTAGTACTGTTAGCACAACAGCTAAAGCTAGCGGTACTAACTTTGTTAATACCGTTAGCATACCAGTTAGTACTGCCAGTGCAAATGAGGGACTATCTCTTTCTGACACAACCAATACCCAAGAAGATGACTCTGAAATACCTCCACTTGAGGATATTCATGAAGATACTACTGATGGTATCTTTACACATTCATCTTATGATGATGAGGGTGCAGAGGCTGACTTCACAAATTTGGAAACAGTTGTGAATGTTAGTCCTATTCCCACATCAAGAATTAATCCCTCTCATCCTTCAACACTTATTCTAGGAGATCCAACATCAGCAGTACAAACAAGAAGCAAAGTAAATAAAAGTTCTGAAGCTCATGCTTTTGTTAGTTATGTTCAAAAGCAAAGGAGAAACAATCATAAGGACTTTCATCATTGTTTATTTGCTTGTTTTCTATCTCAACATGAACCCAAGAAGATTTCAGAAGCTCTTGAAGATGAAAGCTGGGTTGATGCTATGCAAGAAGAATTGTTGCAGTTTGAGATTCAAAAAGTTTGGATCCTAGTAGATTTGCCTTATGGGAAAAAGGCTATCGGTACAAAGTGGGTGTACCGAAATAAGAAGGATGAAAGAGGAGTGGTTGTCAGGAACAAAGCTAGATTAGTTGCTCAGGGACACAGGCAAGAGGAAGGAATAGACTATGATGAAGTTTTTGCTCCTGTGGCTAGGCTTGAAGCCATAAGGATCTTTTTAGCTCATTTGCCTCGTATATGGGCTTTATTGGTCTATCAGATGGATGTGAAAAGTGCCTTTCTCTATGGCAAGATTGATGAAGAGGTATATGTGTCTCAACCACCAGGTTTCCTAGATCCTAAGTATCCTGAGAAAGTCTACAAAGTGGTTAAAGCTCTGTATGGGTTGCATCAAGCTCCCAGAGCATGGTATGCTACTTTATCCACTTTCTTGTTGAAGAATGGATACAGAAGAGGGACAATTGACAAAACTCTCTTCCTAAAGAAGGACAAACATGATATCATTTTAGTTCAAGTCTATGTGGATGATATCATCTTTGGGTCTACTAGAATTCTTGGTTGATGAGTTTTGAGGCATTGATGAAGAGTAGATTTCAGATGAGTTCAATGGGAGAGCTCACTTTCTTTCTTGGCCTACAAGTCAAACAGAAACCAGATGGTATATTTATTAGCCAGGATAAGTATGTTGCGAAATCCTGAAGAAGTTTGATTTGCAGTGTAAGACTGCTAGTACACCAATAGAGACTCAGAAGCCTTTAGTCAAAGATGAGGAAGCCAGTGATGTTGATGCTCATCTCTATAGGTCAATGATTGGCTCCTTAATGTATGTGACTGCTTCTAGACCTGACATTATGTTTGCAGTCTGTGCTTGTTCTAGGTTTCAAGTCACTCCAAAAACCTCTCATTTAAGTGTTGTCAAAAGAATTTTTAGGTACCTAAAGGGCAAACCAAATTGGGACTATGGTATCATAGAGACTCTTCATTTGGCACTTGGAATCCTACTCAGTAGAGTTTATTGCGGGGGCAAAATCTTACAGGCAATCCAAAACAGGAGGGTTGTCAATTTCTAGGCAGGAGACTCATTACTTGGAATGCAAAAAGCAACCATTGTGGCCACTTAACAACAAAAGCTGAAAATGTTGCTGCTGACAAGCTGCTGTGGGCAAGTTTTATTGGATTCAAAAATCAAATGAGTTATGGGTTCAACTTCATGAACACAAAGATCTACATTGATAATGAAAGCACCATTTGCATTGTAAAGAATCCAGTATATCATTCAAAGACAAAGCATATTGCAATTAGGCACCACTTCATACGAGATGCTTATGAGAAGAAACTCATACAGGTGCTTAAGATCCACACTGATGACAATGTAGCTGATCTACTAACCAAGGCATTTGATGTTAGCCGATTTCAGTTCTTGGTTGTTTCAATTGGGATGATAAATCCATAACCTACATTGGTTAAAGGGAGGCAATATGAATGGGTCATCTGTGGATGAAAGAGGTAAAACACACCATGGCAAATCAAACTTGTTCCAAGAAACCCCTAAAACTTTATGCTCCACCTTTCTACTCATCAAGATTCAACCACCATCATGCAAGCAGAACAAACTGTACCAACAAGTGCTTCGTACACTTTCCGGTAGCAACTGGACCAAGAAACTGTGTTGTACCTAATCGTAAACCTAAGGACAAACCACGTTTTAACAAGGGTGCAAAAAGGTTGTTTATTAAGAAACAACATCATCGTGAGAGTTGGCTGTTGTTCAAGAGTAAGAAGATTGCTCAAGTTGTTAGTGCTTGGATTAAGAGTAAGAATTCTCTTGTGAAGCATTTTGAAGACATGAGATTATGTAGACCTTCCAAAGAGTATTTGCAGGTGTGGTTCAACCCACCAAGAGACGAGTCTATGTCATGTTTGACAACAAAGGGGATGCATACCATTGGAGCGGTGTGTACCAGGTAAAATTGGTTAGTATGGTTGATGACGAAGGAAGATGCAGTATGCGTTTCACATTATCAACTAGTTTAAAGCAAGCAATTTCAGATTAGAGATTTAGTATGCTTTTAAACTAAGTACTACTATTAGTAGAAATATTAGCAATTAGTTAGAGTTGTATAGTTTTTGGTTATGGATACATATTAACTAGAAGTGATGCTTGTCAACGCTTTAAGAAGATTTAGAGAGTCACTGAGAAGAGTTACTGATGGTGCTGAAGCATTCCTGATACTTACATTGTTCATTCTTTGTTTGGACAAAGTTAGTACCGACCATGCAAAGTTAGTACCGCTGGGCAAAGTTTGTACCGCTAAAGAGACGTTGGAGAAAAATACCGCCAAGGGTACAAAGTGTAAATTGGAACGTTTTCTTTAAAATTAGGTCACCCAAACCTATAAGAATCCATCTCAATCGCACACTTTACTCAAGCAATCTCTCTAACTAACATTCTTCTTTACAAGCCCTAATCTCTCTTACCGACGATCTCTCTCTTCAAAAGCAACAAATGGCTGCTCATGATTCCTGGTCTAAGCACAACATGATCACATACTTGGAATAAGACTGAAGGGAAAGTATGAGTTTTCATGAATGTCATTGATATTTCTTCGGAGAAGTTATTTTTTATCATGCGCTCACGTAAGTCCATGTTGTTTCGACCACATACGATGAACAGTTTTGGACGTCCCTGCTAAGTCCAAAACAACAACGATGTTAGGCATATAACTGGCCAATAGTAGCTGCAAGTTGAGTCTTAACTCTGAGGCATAAATCCAAACCGAATATTCTTATTTTGATGATGCCTTATGGGATGACGCATTACAATCAAGCTATACCTTTGATGCAATCTGCAGTCTATATTGGGATATGAAGGGGATTTAACTGTGATAACATTTAATAAAGCTTTGTTTTCACCCCAATGTATGTTTTTTATTTCCACAATTAATCATTGTTTAAAGTTCCAAAAGTACCTCTTGGGATCAAATCCACAAATAATGCCAGTTTTTTCTGGCAGAAATTTGTTTTTAAAAAACTAATCAAAATTATGAAATTTTTTCCAAATTAATTTTTGATGGTATGTCTTAGACATCTAGATGCTAAGAAAGAATTTGTAATGTATCCTAGTATAATACTGTATTTTTAGAGGAGAAAATTAGCTATATATCTGTACCTTTAGATCACTTTCCCTGTAAAAAGTTTAACTAGTAAAGATTTTTCTTTTATGATTAAGAAGGGGAAACATTTCTCAGGCAAAGTTACACCTTTGTTTGATACTATGTTGGTCCAACCAACTCAGGGTGAGGGTGCTTCCTCAGAAACACTATCTGATGAACAACCATCACCCTCTCCTACTCCCACTGGTGAAGTCCCAAATGAGTCACTGCCTGACTCATCTTCTGCTCAACCAAGTGAGGTACCTTTTGAGCAACAACCTGACCTTCCCCAAGACCATCCCCCAGACCATACCAAACCCTTTCACAGCCACATCCCCTATTGTTCCTAGATACAATCCCAGAACTACAGGTGAGAATCATGTAGATTCTTATTCATCCAATGATCAATCCCTTTTAGGGAATATAGGATGACATGACTCTCGCAAAATGTCTATGATCTTTGTATCTCTTTTATTCAACATGTGTCACAGATCAAGCAAGGAAATTAAACCCCTTGAAGGCAAATCAACAATCACAAGAAAGAAAGCAAACCTGTCATCAAAGATCACAAAGAATATCTGAAGAGTGTCTCATTGCAGCAAAGATTCCCAGGAAGAGCTTCTCAAAGAAGCATAGGGTGCACAAAGAGTCTGTATCCAAACAAGGGAGGAAGAAAACAAAAGGAGAGATCATCATTTCAAAGAGTATCCGACTGTTGAATGTAAAGCCTAATATAAGAAATTAATCACATCATGGGAAACAGAAAATAGCTCAAGTGAAGGTAGGGACAAAGAAATGGAGGATGAAGACATGTCGTTTGATGAAGTTGAGTAAGTACTGAAGATGGTAGTTAAGTACTGACAAGGAATGGAGTTAGTACTGAACTTTGAGAAATGGTAGTACTGACATAACCAAAAGTTAGTACTGACGAATCCAAAGTTAGTACTGATGAACAAGTTGAAGGTACTGAAGAATCCAATGAGAGTACTGAATAGATATTTGAAAGTACTGAAGAGCAAAGAGAAGGTACTGAAGAGAAAGTTTAACCGACTGCTTCTGCGGGCCAAATAGAAGGTACTTAAAGATCAAACAAAGGAAAAATTGCTTCTAAAGCCTCTCTAACATCGCACTTCAATCACCACTCCTAAATCATATGGTGATGATGAAACAATAGCTACATTCTCCTCAACATGAGTAATAGCCAAAGCCTGCTCTAAAGAAAAAATAGAAAGTTTATAGTTTAAGGAAGTTGACGAAATTGATAGACCTAAGGGCCTACCTCTACAAGATCCACTCTCACATTAAAGCCTCTTCTAAAGAATTGACCCAAAATACAAAGGGAAGGAAGATGATTGAAGAGTAGTGGATGAATCTAAAGTGAAGATGAGTATATCCTCAAGCGTGAAGAAATTCAAATAGGCTTGATAGTTGATGAAGAATTGGAGCTAGAAAAGTTCAAGAAGATGGAAGCAGAATTGATGAGAAGAAACCAGATTGCAGAAGAAAAAGCAACAAATGAAGCTCTCCATTAAAACTTTGAGATTAAAGGCAGAATAAGGCAGACATAATCCTTTGCTGAGAAGCTTCAAGAGCAAAGAAAGGAGTCAGTTCACAATAAAAGAAAAGAGAAAGTTCTTCATGATACAATTGCTGCATCAGAGAAAATTCCCTGCTCTGATAAAAACAAAAAAAAGATCAGAGGCCATCAAAAAATAGACTCCAACCAATAAATCAATAAGAAAACAGCTGATGACTCTACCATAAAGCTGTGGGGGAACTTCTTCAAGACATTCTTGAGTTTGAATATTAATAAGTATGGAAAGACATACAAGAAATGTATTAAAAGATAAAAAGGTCAGATGAAGATTTCATTGCTATGGGTCTAGTTGAAGATGATATACCGATCAAGAAATAATAAGAAAGATTCCTCCAAATGAGAAGAGATCAAGCAGGAATCTAAAGATGAAGTCAAGGAAGAGGATAAAGGAGAAGAGAATACAAGAAAGAGAAAGCATGGTACAAGGAAAAAGATAAAGTCAAGAAAAAGAAGATTCAAACAAGATACTTCTCAAGATGACCCATCTGACATTGAGAAAGAGAATTATGAGCTTAGAGATTATGGGTTCAATTTCATGAACACAAAGATCTACATTGATAATGAAAGCACAATTTGCATTGTAAAGAATCCAGTATATCACTCAAAGACAAAGCATATTGCTATTAGGCACCACTTCATAAGAGATGCCTATGAGAAGAAACTCATACAAGTGCTTAAGATCCACACCAATGACAATGTAGCTGATCTACTAACCAAGGCATTTGATGTAAGCCGATTTCAGTTCTTGGTTGTTTCAATTGGCATGGTAAATCCATAAGCTGCATTGGTTTAAGGGAGGCATCATGACTGAGTCATCCGTGGATGACAGAGGTACAAAACACACATAGCTATGACCTCTCATCATGGAATAAACCCAAAAGCTCCACCTTTAAACATACATCACAAAGCATACTCTTCCACAAGCTACCTTACACCATGGCAAATCAAACTTGTTCCAAGAAACCCCTAAAACCTTACACACCACCTTTCTACCCATCAAGATTCAATCATCATCAAGCATACAAATACTAACCGTACCAACAAGTGGTCAGTACATGATCAAGAATAAGAAGATTGCTCAAGAATTCCTTTGTGAAGCATTTTGAAGACATGAGATTATGTAGACCATCTAAAGAGTACTTTCAGGTAAATATGGTTAGTATGTGTTGATGGTGAGGGGAACTTTGAAAAGATCACCTGAATAGTGAGTCATGGTTAGATGGCTCAGGTGATGGAGTCTACCTCTGTTTTAATGTTGTATGGATATATAAATCCATTCTTGATTTAAGAAGGATTAGAGAGTCACTGATAAGAGTTACTAATGGTACTGAACCATGTCTGACACTTACATTGTTCATTCTTTGCTTGGACAAAGTTAGTACCGACCATGTAAAGTTAGTACCGCTAGGCAAAGTTTGTACCGCTTAAGAGACGATTGGAGAATAATACCGCCAAGGGTACAAAGTGCAAATTGGAACGTTTTCTTTAAAATTAGGTCACCAAAACCTATAAGAATCCATTTCAACCGCCCAATTACTCACGCAATCTCTTCAACTGATATTCTTAATTTACAAGCCCTAATTTCTCTTACCGACGATCTCTCTCTTCGAAGCAATATGGCTGCTCTTGAGTCCTGTCCTAAGCACAACATGATCGCCAACTTGGAAAAGACTGAAGGGAATGTTGAGTTCCATGAAGTGATTGATTTTCTTCAACGAAGTTATATTTCTCATGCGCTCACTGTAAGTCCTGTTGTTTCAACCACATTCGTTGAGCAGTTTTGGACGTCTGCTAAGTCCAAAACAATCAACAATGCAAGGCACATAACTGCCAAGTTAGTGTCTATCACTGAAGCATCTATTCGTACTGATCTTCTTTTTGATGATGCTGATGGGATAGACACACTTCCAAATCAAGCTATCTTTGATGCTATTCAACTTATGGGATATGAAGGGGATTTAACTGTGTTAACATTTAATAAAGCTTTGTTTTCACCCCAATGGAGGTTTTTATTTCACACAATTAATCATTGTTTAAGCTCCAAAAGTACCTCTTGGGATCAAATTCCTACAAATGTTGCCACTGCTGTAATTTGTTTAACAACTAATCAAAAGTATAATTTTTCTAAATTGATTTTTGATGGTATGATTAGACATTTAGAGGCTAAGAAGAAGTTTGTTATGTATCCTCGTTTTATTTCTATATTTTTAGCTAAACAATTAGTTAATGTAACTGTACCTTTAGATCACTTTCCTGTAAATAGTTTAACTAGTAAAGTTTTTTCTTTTATGGTTAAAAAGGGCAAACATTTTTCAGGCAAAATTACACCTTTGTTTGATAATATGTTGGTCCAACCAACTCAGAAAGAGGGTACTTCTTCAGAAAGACTATCTGAAGCACACCCAACACCCTCTCCTGAACCCACTAGTGAAGCCCCAAATGAGTCAATGAATGACTCATCTTCTGCTCAATCTAGTGAGGTACCATTTGAGCAACAACCTGACCTTTCACCAAGTCCTTCACCCAGACCTTCACCAAACCCTTCCCCCACTCCTAATATTCCTGATTCAATTCCAGAACATACTGGTGAGAATCTTGGAGATCATTCATTCAATGATACATCCCTTTCAGGGAATGAGGATGCAATGACTCTCCAAAATGTCTATGATCTTTGTATCTCTTTGTGTAAACAGGTTTCAGATCAAGCCAAGGAAATTAAACTCTTAAAGGCTAAGATCACAAAGCTCAAAAAGAAAGCTAATCCTGTCATTAAACACTTCAAAGCATATCAGAAGAGAATATCAAAGGAACAAAGACAACAAAGGAAACATCTCTCAAAGAAGAAGAAGGTGCAGATAGATATTGTATCCAAACAAGGGAGGAAGAATGCAAAAGGAGATGGTAAAGCAGAAGAAAATGCTCAAAGTGAAGGGAGGACAAAAGAAATGATGGATGAAGACAAAGAAACTGATGAAGTTGGACTTAGTACTGAAGATGAAGTTAGTACTGCTAAGAAAGGAGTTAGTACCGACTTTGAAAAAGTTAGTACCGACAGACCAAAACTTAGTACTGACGATCTCAAAGTTAGTACTGATGAACAAATGGAAAGTAATGATGATCAAGTTGATGCTTCTGAAGAGATCTTTAAAGGTACTGAAGACCAAAAAGAAAGTACTGAAAAGCTTCAAGAGCAAGAAAGAGAGCAATTCACTATTGAAGAAAGAGCTAAATTCCTTCATGATACAATTGCTGCTCAGAGAAAGTTTCTTGCTCAACAAAGATCACAAGCCATAAGAAATAAACCTCCAACCAAGAATCAACTCAGAAATCAAATGATGACCTACATAAAGCATGTGGGAAACTACAAACATGCTAATTTGAAAAGCAAGAAGTTTGAAGACATACAAGCTTTGTATGAAAACATTAAGAGGTTTAATGAACATTTCATTTCCACTGGGTCTGCTAAAGATGAAAGGTTTATCAAACAGTTGAATAAGAAAAGACTTTGAAAAAGTTAGTACCGACAGACCAAAACTTAGTACTGACGATCTCAAAGTTAGTACTGATGAACAAATGGAAAGTAATGATGATCAAGTTGATGCTTCTGAAGAGATCTTTGAAGGTACTGAAGACCAAAGGGAAGGTATTGAAGAGAAAGTTGAAAGTACCGCTGAGCAAAAAGTAAGTACTGAAGAGCAATCTAAGGAAGAAATTGCTTCTCAAGCTTCTCAAACATCCTCTCTGACACCCACATCTGTGATATTTGGTGATGATGAAACAATTGCTACACTTCTCATCAACATGAGTAAAGCCAAAGCTATTTCCAAAGAAAAAGAGAAAGGTGTAGAACTGAAGGATGTTGAAGATACTGATAGACCTAGAACTACTTCTACAAGATCAACACTCACTTTAAAGCCTCTTCCAAAAATTGATCCTAAAGACAAAGGGAAGAAGAAGATTGAAGAGGAGGATGAAACTGAAAGTGAAGATGATGATATTCCTCAAGCTGTGAAGAAATTCAAGCAACTTGAGAGTGATGAAGAGTTGGCTAGGAAAGTGCAAGAAGAATGGGAAGCTGAAGAGGAGAAAAACAAAATTGCTGAAGAAGAAGCAACAAATGAAGCTCTCATTAAAAACTTTGATGATGTTAAGGCAAGAATTGAAGCAGACAGAATTCTAGCTGAGAAGCTTCAAGAGCAAGAAAGAGAGCAGTTTACTATAGAAGAAAGAGCTAAGTTCCTTCATGATACAATTGCTGCTCAAAGAAAGTTCCTTGCTCAACAAAGATCACAAGCCATAAGAAATAAACCTCCAACCAAGAATCAACTCAGAAATCAAATGATAACCTACATAAAGCATGTGGGAAACTACAAACATGCTGATTTGAAGAGCAAGAAGTTTGAACACATTCAAGCTTTGTATGAAAAGATTAAGAGATTTAATGAAGATTTCATCTCTACTAGATCTGCTCAAGATGAAAGGTTTATCAAGAGGATGAATGAAAAAGGAGCTGGTTTATCCAAAAGTGAAGTGATCAAGGAAGAAACCAAAGGAGAAGTCAAGATAGAGGATAAAGAAGAAGAGAGTACTAGGAAAAGAAAACTAGGTACTAGGAAGAAGATGAAGTCAAGAAAAAGAAGATACATTCAACACACTTCTGAGGATGATAGTGACAAAGAAAATGATGAGCTAAGATTGTGTTTGAAAATAGCTCAAGATGAAGAAAAAGAAGTGGACTATGAAGTACTTGACAGAAAATATCCTATCATTGACTGGAAGACAGTATGTCTTGGAACAAAACCACAGTTTGATGAATCCAAAGAAGGAGAGATCAATCTGAATGTGGTAACAAGAAGTAATGGACAGCAAAGATACTTTAGTGTTTTAACAACAGTATTGTCCATATTTGATAGAGAAGATCTAAATGCTGTTTATCAACTGGTAATGGATAAATACCATGATGAGATGCCTGAAGGTTTTGAAAGAGTTCTTTGGGGAGATTTGAAGGTTTTGTTCAAACCAGATGAACAAGATGAGTTTTGGAGCTCACAGCATGAATGGAAGGTAATCAGTTGGAAGTTGCACAGTTCCTCAGGAGTACACACTTTGATGACTAATGAAGGAGTAGTCATTCACATGCTAACAGAGAAGAAGTATCCTTTAAAGAAGGAAATAGTGGTGCAAATGCTAAATCTAAAATTAGAGTCTGAAGAAGAAAGTACTATGGCATTAGAATTGATAAGATTTATCAAAAAGGTACTTGCTGATTTAGAATCTAAAGAACAAGACTGATGGAAGTGAGAAGGGATTGAGTGTTGGCTAACCACCACACAACAAATGGTAATCAACTCACCTTGCTTCTTGGTGAAGAGTTGGCTAGTCCGAGATCAAACAGTTCTTGGTAAAGACTACTCAAATCTGTTGATAGCTGATAGTTTGCTAAAAACTATATGGTTTATCAATGCACCATGTTATGGCAATAAAGCATTGGCTAGTCCAAACACAAATGGTATTTGGCAAAGACTACTCAAATCCGTTGGTGGTTGACAGTTTACCAAAAACTGTATGGTAATTAACTCACCATATTCTTAGATGAAGAGTTATCTATCCCAGAGCAAACGGCTACTGGTAAAGGAACATCAAATCCGTTAATGGCTGGTAGTTTGCCAAAAACTACAAAGCCAACTTAGTTGGATTGCAGGTAACAAGATGTTGCTGAGTAGCTGAAAAGACAAGGTTGCTGCTAAAGAAGGATAGAGAGTACAAGATTAAGAAAAGATAAAGAATGTTTGGATACATCCTCTGTGCATTAAAAGAAGCTTAAAGGACTATCAAGTTCTTAAAGGATTGAAGAAACATGAAGTTAAAATAGTTTAACATTCATGTTTAAGGGAGGATTGTTAGGAATAATGTTTTCTTAACTTAGTACCGACAGTACAAATAGTTAGTACCGACAGTTATACTTAGTACCGACAGTACAAAGTGTTAAGTACTGTTAGTTAGTTAGTACCGTTAGTAGAAAGTTAGTTAGTACCGTTGAGAAGATATTTAAAAGATATTTATGAGATATTTTAGAAAAAGATTTGTAAGCCTTTTAGGGTTATCCTTAGTATATAAAAGGATCACCTTTGGCATAGTTAGACACAGGTGTGGTTTTTTGAATATATATGAACACAGAAGTTTAGCAAATCATATATCATAGTTAGCAATTTGTAATCCTCAAGAACACTTTAATAAAGTTGTTATTCAGTTGTTCATTGTTCTTCTTGGTACTTGTGTTAAGATTCCGCATTAACACATAGTATTCATAGTCATTGTTTCTACATAGTCGTTTGTATTTATACATCTTGGCTATCATCCTTTATAGGCTGCAAAGATCCATTCAGTTTATTAGGACCTTCAAACTCCTACTATTTAGAATGAATGTTTTATTGGTAATGATTCATTAATTCATTATCCATGGTTGGTTGATACTTCATTTGTATTACATTTCTATTATGTAAAGGAAAAGTTGTTATAGTTCGTGTAATCATTATGTGTTACATTCATTCTACCATTAGATTTTTCTACGGATGGGAAATGGTGGTAATGGTAAAACCCATTAAGTTTCACCGTTAGAATTGTTTTGTATAACGGGTCGATGTGGACGATTTTGTGTAACGGGTCGATATGGGTACTTTTGTGTAACGGGTTGATATGGGTGATTTTGTGAAAAGTGTCGGGTGGTTATGTGAAGCGGGTCGATATAGGTGATTTTGTTACATGCCGAAATGGCCGGGTAACCTGAAAATATTTTTGCTTTAGGGTATTAGAATTATATAATTAGGGTTATTCTTATAATTTAGAAGTACTTATAAGTTATAAGATGTTTACAATATGCGCTTATGGATATAAGGAAAAATCACCCGACATGCTAAATTTCCAACTTATATGAATATACATATATTATCCTAAATAATGTTATCTTCTATCATCATATTATGAACATGATTACTTAATTAATTACTTTATTTCATTGGACCGTAAAAACCAAATGGCGGAGAGGTTTTGATAGATGTACCCGACGAAATTCTTATAGGTGCTATGTAAGAATAGGTATTTATTACCTGAACATCTTTATAGAAATATAACAATGGTCCTGTGGCAAGTTTTGTATGGCAGTTCACCCAATTATTTCAAAAACTCATGGCAAGACATTGTAAGTGCAATCTTTAAAGGTATCTTACTGTAGATTCATAGCAGTTGTTAATTAAGTTGACAACCCCCCGCGAACATGAGGCTGACTGTGGGCGCACACCCTAAAGATGTGACAGAATTACGAGAATTTGCAGAATGGATATTAAAAGTCAAAGATGGCGAGCTTGGAGAACATTAAGAAGGAGAGGTTTCTATAGATCTACCGGGATAATTTTTAATTGATGCGGCTGATGACCCAGTAACGTCTATTATTGATTTTACTTATCCAAACATATGGTATACCATAAATGATCCGTCTACTCCAAAAAAGACCATTTCTTGCTCCAACGAATGAGTCTGTGACAACATAAACGAGGCATTTCTGGATAAAATTCCAGGATAAGAAATGGTTTAACTTAAGTTTACGACAATGTAGATAGAAATTAACGTAACGCCGCCAATACAATCATGCCATTTTATCACCAGAGTTTATCAATGAATTGAATTTCTCAGGTGTTCCGAACCATAGGCTTGCGTTAAAAGTAGGAGTCCCAATAATGTTGTTAAGAAATATTGATCAACCAAATGGATTGTGTAATGAGACAAGACTCCAAGTTCTAAAATTAACAAGAACTTCTACAAAATTATTAACGGAAGACACTTTGGAAAGAAGGTTATCATACGAGGTTGAGAATTACTTCGTTCGATAAATGATTACCGCTTAAGATCGTCAGAAAACAATTTCTTTTGTCAGTCTCATTTGCCATGACGATTAACAAAAGCCAAGGTCAATCACTTTCAAAAGTTGGTTTGTACCTGTCACGTCCTGTTTTCACACATAGACAACTATATGTTGTTGTTTCAAGAGTGAAAAGCAAAAAAGGTTTGAAGGTTGTCGTGGATGGAAATATATCTAAAACTATTACAAATGTTGTCTATAAAGAAGTACTACAAGGTCTATGAACAACGTTCAAGAGGTATGTACATTCTACATATCACATGCTTTTTACTACATTTTAAAGTCTAATGAATTATTGATCACAATCTACTTTTAGTTACATTTTCAATTGACTATTAGGTGTTCACAGGATGGACATTGGTTATTGACTTGATTAGCGCTCACAGACGTCCTTTGATATTCAAGACTATCAAAGGCTGTCGAGGACCAAAACACAGTCGATGTTATTATTCTAATTGTTTTACAACTCAAATGTTTTATCGAATAATCACGTTATTATTTGATTATTTCTTTCATATATTGATTGAACATGTTTACGTTCAATGTTTTTTACTTTATTTACTACGCATATAACTTCTTAGAAAAGAAATTCTTTAAAATACCCCATAAGTCCACGGGTCTTTAAACTAGTTATGTCTTATATAACATAATTTGTGCATGAATTCTTAGAAAAACATTAATTTAAATGGAAATAAAAAGGTCTCTTTTTTTAAAGAAAGTAATTTTATTTTCATAAAAACTCATTCAAAAAATGTTGTCAAAGTTATCATGTAATTTTTTTAATTTTTTTTAAGGAACATAAATTAGAAAAATTTGGTTATTTATAAAAAACATTAATTAAATTTTATTGTTGAGAAATTTATATTTTAAGAGTAATTTTTTAAAATTAAAACAAGTAGTTTTTAAGTTATTTAATTCTAAAGAAAATATACATTCGTATAAGTATTTGTAGGAACCGATTTAATACTTCTACTTCATAACCCGATACACGAATCAAAGAAAAAAGATAGAGAGAGAGAGACGAAATGTAGAGAGAGAGTAGAGAGAGAGAATTGAGAGAGAAAAGAAAAATAGATTTTGTGAAAATGAAAAACTAAAAAACTAGATATTTTCTAAATAGAAAATATCTATATATAGTTAGATATTTATAAAAAATATCTAAATAAATATATATACCCCTACACAATTAATGTACGTGCGGATATTTTAACTAGGACCCGGCTCGGGTTTTTGCTTTGGATTTAAAACACTCAAAACATATACAATAATAGATTAACATCGAGCCCGTTCCGATAATATTAATTACAACATTAACTAATTAAAGACCGAAGCTCCATCGTAGAGTGACCGAGCTTCCTTGTTCGACTCAATGAATTGAGGCTAACAATCTCCCCCGAAGTGAGGTCTTGAACACGGGAACGAGCTTCCTTTATTGACTCAATAAAATTGAGGCTAACAATCTCCCCCGAAGTGAGTTCATTGATGACACTCCCTACAATGAGATCAGTGAGATTGCTTTTGACGTTAAGCACGAGTGCCTTGGTCTTGTCTTCGTTAAGTTTGTTGTAAACTTGTTTTCCTTCAGCTTTGCGATCATTAACTTTGAGCTTTGTCATTGTCTTTATCGTCTTGCCATCTTTGCGAAATCTTGTGCTTTGACCAACAGCTCATATTTTGGCATTATCTTGAAACTTTTAAAATCAGAGTAGCTAAGGTCATTGTCTTTTAAATTCTTTAGCTTTCTAGATAGATATGACTTCGTAGATGAGCATTTTGAATGATTGAAGGTTGTCGTTACACGCACCTGTTTGACCTGCATGTTACGTTAGTGATAAACGAGAAAATTGATTTGAAAATCAATCGACGTGTCACTCGTTAAAGAGTTTTTGTAACACATCGAGAGTGACATGTGTTTATCAAATTCATCACGTCAATTCATTTACTGACCAAATCGCTATCCAGTTGTCATAAAAACAAGTTCGGATTCATAATATGAATCTCGCAGTTCACACTACCGCAGTGCTGTTTGATGATGACACTGGAAGGATTTCCATTCGTCATTGTGAATACTAAAGAGTATCACTCTGAATGTTCTGGCAAATATCACAATGATATTGCGTAGGACTCTTGATAACAGCTTGTGAACCTGATGATGTTCAACAAGTGTTTGAAATGGAATGTGTCCTAACGAGATTTTGATTGATCTCTTGGCTCTAGACTCGATTAGTGCATTTTGTTTAGTACTCTTAGCTGGAGCAGACTGCCACCTATTCAATATCAACAATCTCGGAATGAGATGTCAATAGATAACGTGTGTATCTCCGTGACATGAGAAAGTTTTCTGTAAGAGAAACCGAATGGCTGGAAGGTTGTGCCATTGCATCACTGGGTCCATGATGTCGTTTTTCAATACCAGCAATCATCTTGTGATTCTGATAGCATATGTATTGACCCGGTTTCTGCCTTAAGTTGTGTGGAGGGCTTCTTTGTTTAGACCCTTTATCCATACATTACTTTTTATTCATTCAACGCCTTCATGCTTACCAACGTCAATACTAACACCTTGGTTGTGATGTTCCAGTGTTAACTCATCTAGTCGGCATTATTCCATATACATTCATCTCCAATCAAACCTAAGGACTGCTATTTCTAACTTTGGATTATCCTTGGTAGATCTCCGGTTTTTCTGGTTGATCATAGATTGAGATTCCAACCCTAAACACCGTTAAGACTTCAGAATCGTCGTGAAAACATTAAGATGTTTTTTTGGGTATAATATAGAACCATTAAACCTTACAAGCACATAGATCAGAATAGAACATAATTTTAAATACATTTTTCTCACCTATATTTTAAATAAAAACACTTAGAATTTGAAATACCTTGGTTGATTAAATATATGTTCTTGAAAATTCCCTCCGTGGAGAAAATATTTTCAGCATAATTGGATTGGAACATTTTATAATGTTTTTGAATACATAAAAAGGTCGTTGTTGATGTATCCAAAAACATTAAAACTTTGTTTTTCGAAAAACTCCCGCCTCAATTAATGGACCATTGAAAATTTGTGTATTTTGAAAACATCGGAGGATTGGAGTTGTTGAACACACAATTTAGAAGATTATGATTTTCATCGAGAAATTCTTGACAAAATTGTTTCAAATTTGAAAAAACCAGAATTTTAGAGGACTTCTCTCTAAACAGTAAGGGTAAGCGCAACTGAAACGTTACACTCTCCTTTTTCTTGAGCTAAAGAAATTGAATGTCTTGTAAGAACAGCTCAAGACCGAGAAACGTTAAATATTTCCTCTTTTTTTTTTTTTTTTGGTGAAGGATAAGTTTAAACTTCCTTTTAATTGAAGTCCCGGTTATGTACTGACCATTTGCACATAACCATCTAGAAAAATTAGAAATGACATGTTATTGAAATTATTTGAAAACTATCTCGCTCGAACTTCATTTACACACCCGTGTCAATGTTAATCGACATTTCTAAGTACGTAAATGTTATCGATTCCAAGAGACATGTCGAGAAGATTCTTTTTGAAAATTTTCTGATTTTCTGATTTTGTATATATTTACCTGTTGTCCTCGGCATTGCTATATGATGGTGGAATAGTAATTCCAACTCTGGTCGTGATGTAGCTGTCTTGACTGCTAGAGGAACAACTTTTGGAACCAACTTTGAACTTGACGGTTCATTGCTGTGGTACTCGAATTCCGAGTTTCTGAACGTTATGATACAGAAGTCATTTGAGTGGAAGAACGAGGCCCTGAACTGATGTTGAACAGACATCAATTTTTAAACACGAGGAACGGGGCCTGAAGAGTTATTTTCAGCAGACACCATTTATCGTTGACGACCGAGGCTTGAACTGTTGTGCTCAAACGTCATTGACATGAAGACCGAGGCTTGAACTGTTTTGTTCAAACGTCATTAGTGTGATCATCAGATCAAAATTCCTTGAAGCCCTGTTTGCTGCGATATCTTTCTTTTTCGTAACCAAACTCTGAGTCCTTCCTCTGTAGGATAGAGCGATGTACCTGTACTTAAGAGAGTACCTGCACTGACCAATTAAGAGCTGTTCGCTTTCACATTGGTTTTAGGGATATCTGCATTTGAACCATTTGGGGGTTCACTTTCAACCTTTGTTGTGCTAGAGGCGAATGTCTTTTCCTGTAGAACCCATCTAAGACAAACAATCTTTAGAATTCTACCCGTTGGTTGCCACCTAAGACAAGATCTAAGGACTTGTTGTTTTCCCTCATGCACAGTGGTAGTCTTTGTTGATATGAAAACCTATGGACCTTTTGGGAACTACTTTTGGTTTCGTTGCAACCCTTATTTGCTCTACGGTTTTTGTTTCTTGTTTGTTGTCTATTAGATGGAACCCTTAGCACACGAGTTGACTTCTTTTAGGACTTTAAGTTAACAACATGCGTCATGATTGGCATTAAAGACACATCTTCGACATGTCGAGCAAAACAAAATTTTGGAGTCAGAAAAATCTAACGGATCTATAGAGTGTTCCTTGTGCCTTTTTCCTAGCCTCCTCTAGGTAGTGATTATGAAACAATGTTCGTTGAGCTATACCTAGAAGAGCATGTGCAATCTGTTAATGAGGTTTTGCAGATCAGAAAAAAAAAAAATTCTCATATCTCTAGCAAATATGTGTAGTGACTGGTTTTAACAAATTGTTGTTCACATCAACTTGGGAGGCAAACCGTGGTTTTGAAATTTATGGTCGTTTTCAGACTTAACCGCAGTCGGTTGTCTAACAGTATTGGTTTTTTGAGTGGTTTGTCCAAACGTTTTTCCAGAGATTGATGGTTTGTAAACCTCATATTCACACTATTTCCTGTTAATTATCCATAACTCATTTTAAATGCTGCAATTGCAACCCCTTTTTTCTGAATCTATCATACATCATCATTTACATTAGACTTTATGTTCCGTTGTATGCCATTAAAGAGTCTGCTTGTCTTGGTCCTGACTCCGTGTCCTATTGATAGAATCAAAAAGATCTTGTAAGTCCTGTTTTCAATGCTCTTTTTTCCTTATGTAACTGCTCATTCTCTGCAAGTAATTAGCCACAACTATGTTCCAAATTCCGATGTTTATTGTTTCAGTTACTATCGAGTCATTTCTAACATTGCCTCATTACTTTTTTTTCTTTCAAAAATTGACTTTTTGTTGCCCAGATTTTAAAACATTGTTTTTTGCATTTAGTTCAAGATCAATACAATGTGCTTCGAGTCTTTGCAAAATCTTTTGACACTGGGCAACATTCCGTGTTTGAGACAAACATTTTCAGACTCGAGTGATTGAGTTTGATAGTTTTCAGTTTGTCATGTCATCAGTAATTTAGCAGGCAAAGGACATATGTCATGACATTGTTCAGCATTCCTGGTCAACCTCTCCTTCATATAATGGAATTCAGTTGCTCATATGCTGTTGTCCTGTAGCAAAGATATTGATTTCAGCAGTTGTTTGTACCTCAGCCATTGGCTCTTCATCATTGATAGGTCTGATATCTGCATCATCAACATGTGCATCATTCCCTGATCTGCTGCTTGTATCCTGCTCTTTTGATTCTGTCCCATTGCTTCCAATGATAACTGAACTAGCATCCAATACATTACTCGTATCAGTCTTTACCTCTGTTGTCTTTTGTCTTCATTCACCCTGCTGTCATACTGCATTTTATGTTGTGCTCTTTCACCAATCGACTTCTTAACAGATTCCATGTGTTGGATCAGTGTGTCACGGAATTCTGGAATAGTGAGTCGAGTGTATTGTAGGAATTTGTGCGTAACAAGTCACATATCATCATCCAAATAAAAAACCGTGACTTGATGAAACATTCTGAAACCTGTGTCTGGAGTACTTTAAAAATGCAGACATGGATCCAATCCTCTTGAATACATCGTTGTCAAGTTGCTTTTGGTGTTGATCAAGTACAAGAACATTGTGCCGTGAAAGTCCACATAAGATCATGACCAAAGAGTGTTGGCAAATGCGCCGTTAAAATCCTTCCAACGGTTTCGACTTCCCTTTAAGTCGTGGTTTGAAAGACACTTGAGGTGATAATGAGACGTTGAACAAGATACCAATGCAACCTTTCTTTGAATTTGTGTCCTGAAGTAGTTGCATTTGTAGTATTTTTCTGACTCTGAACACAAAGATAAAGGTAACTTTCTTTTCACCCATTTATCGTGAATTTTATAAGTGTAAAAGATTTTGGATCTTTAAGTGGAATATTGTGATGAGTTGTGTTTTGGTAAGCAATTCACGTTTCACTAGGGAATTTTACACACGTCTATGATTAAAACCGATAAATGAATTAACGGTATTTACAGAAACAATAGAAACCGTGAATGATTTTTATTGATTTTGCGAATCAGCGGCCAAAAATTCCAGAAAACACATGAAAAATGTGTCAATAAATCACTGAAAACGAAGCTTTTTTGGGCCTTGAAATCCTTACCTGCCAACCGGTGGCAACCAAAATGCGTGATTCCGTCGTCGTTTTCCTCTTCGAATTGAGAGCTCACCGGCCCTGAAACGGAGTTACGGATCAAAAGTTATGGCCCGTTTTTAAACTGAAACCTTTTCGTCACACAAAATTTCAAAAAAATTTCCGATCGGTCCCAAAAAAAAATTAGCTCGTTCGATCTAAATGTATCCGCGTCGGTCGACTCAACCTCGATCGATTACGCTCAGTTCGATCACGCTCAGTTCGATTACGCTCGTCGATCACGCTCGTCGATTACGCTCGTTCGATCACGCTCGTTCGGTAGCTCGTTCGATCACTCTTGTTCGATCGCTCGTTCGATCGTCTAGTTCGGTCCGCTCGTTCGATCGTCTAGTTCGGTCCGCTCGTTCGATCGATACGTTTTGAGTCCGCTCGTTCGATCGCGCTTTTCCACTCGTTCGATCGATACGTTTTTCCACTCGTTCGATCGCGCTTTTCCACTCGTTCGATCGATACGTTTTTCCACTCGTTCGATCGATACGTTTTTCCACTCGTTCGATCGTAACGTATTTTCTTCACTTTTTTCGTTCTTCTCTTCTTGTTACCCGCGTTTCCAACAACAAAATGAGCCACGAAAAAAGTATTTATGTCGAGTGATGAATCAACCTAGCTGCCGAATTCAATATGCTTACCACACCAAAAAAAACCACGAAATCCACCCGAGGCGATTGATACCAATTGTAGAAACCCGTTTAATACTTCCACTTCATAACCCGATACACGAATCAAAGAAAAAAGATAGAGAGAGAGGCGAAATGTAGAGAGAGAGTAGAGAGAGAGTTGAGAGAGAAAAGAAAAATAGATTTGGAAAATGAAAAAACTAAACTAGATATTTTCTAAATAGAAATATCTATATATATTAGATCTTTAATAAAAAATATCATAAATATATATATAAACCCTTGTTTTTTGTTTTTTTCTACACATTTTAATGTTACGTGCGGATATTTAAACTAGGACCCGGGCCTCGAGAGTTTTTGCTTTGGATTAAACCCATAAAACAATTTATACAATATTAGATTATCTATCGAGCCCGATTCCCGATAATATTTAATTACAACATTAACTAATTAAAGACCGAAGCTCCATCGTAGAGTGACCGAGCTTCCTTGTTCGACTCAATAAATTGAGGCTAACAGTATTATATTATAAGGGGTTGTTTGGTTTAGGCATTTTGGGGAGAATTCAAAGAATTTGCATTTTAAATTCTTGTAAATATCATGTTTGGTTGAAATTGTAAAGCTATTTTACATTCTAAAAATGCTAAAAGTGGGGAAGTTAAAATTACTTTAATGAGGAATGCGAGATACACTCACAATTCACATAAAAACTTTCACATGTATATGTGTCATGTAACTTGCACCAATCACATTCTATTATATTTTCATTTTCTTTTTTTCACTACCTATATTTGTTTGACACATATGGGTATGGAATTTTTATGTGTAAAATAAGTGTGGATCTAGCATTTCTCTACTTTAATATGGGAAGCATTATAAATGCCTTTGACTGAGATTTTTCAAAAGGCAAAACAAGACTAAACAACCCCTCTTTTAATTGGATTCTTTTCAAGTATTTAATGACAAGAGGGTCACTTACGTCATTATATTCTAAACCTATTCAGAGAAGTTTATCAACCAAACAAGTAAATAAATGCATTTTAATTTTGGAAATTAAAGTCCCACCAAATTACAAATTTAAAATCCATAATTAAAAATCTGCCAACCAACACCACTAAAGGTATTGTAAGGCCTGGGAATGCGTCTCTAGGTTTTATGAAGCCCTGTGCGATACAAAAAATTGAGCCTCCCAGAAAAAGGTTCTAACATTTGTAAACGAATAACAAATACAATTCTGAACTTATTATGTAAAGAGCCATTCTCCTAGCATTTTCGATTCAAAGTCTACAATAAATCCTTTGTAGTCACTATCTGCTTCAACAAGTCTTGCTCAATTATACATTTGCTGTATATTCAAGCCATTCTTTAAAATTTTGTTAGAACGCAAGTAGTTTCTATCGACTTCAATATAGAAAAAGGCTTCTTCAGCTGTAACAACAGTGCCAGAAATCATAGTTTAAAAATATTTTATACAACAATGTGTGTTATGAAATGCAATCAAATGTTTAATAGATTGTATCAACATGTCCTATTTTTTCTTCAGGCATCGAGTGAACTAAAAATTTTAACTCCACATATAAGTCAATTCCATCAATATCATATACCTCATCGTGTTTTAGTGTAGCCTCAAGACGTAGACAACAAGATTTTAAATCGTTATCTTCTAATGACTGCAATTTTTCAGAAGTAGACAAAAAGCCAAAAATTAATACGTACTCTTGATATTGCTCAAACCTACTATTAAGTGAAAAAATTGATTGATCAACAACACATAAGAAATACGAGTAGTTTTATTTCCTCAAGAGATTGTGGAACGCTAGACGACGCATCATTTTGATTCTCTTCAAAATGCCTCCTTCTTATAATTTCAGGCCTCCGAACAAAGACTTAGTCTATATTCATTTCTATAGCGATTTCTCTAGCATCCTTTGATGCCTTAGAACATACAGTTTCTCTATAAGTTTTATCGAAAGACACTAAATCTTATATATTTTTTTCATTTCATCATCAGTTACCATATTTTTTTATTACAACTATTTAAAACCACATTGACTACTGAATTACTGATAATATATCATACCAAATGAATGTTGCAACAAGTAACTCATATTTACCAAGATCATTTTCTGCTAATGATTATGATGTACCTTTAATTAAAGAATCATTATCAGTTTCTACATTTGAAGTAAAGCTTCACGTATATCCGAGAGTTCGAATCATATAGATTTAACACTTTCAACAACACTCTCCTAACGAGTAGCTGAATGTGATTTAACAGTTAGCTCATTTACATCCGCTTTCAAATAGCCGTCTGTTAGAGAATTTTCAAAGATATTCTAAATTTTTTGTATATGAAAGTCCCCCGCTTCTTGTAAGCGTGGATTGCTCATATAAGTATCGATGTCATCCCACTTCACGCGCCCACTTTCTTTCTTGGGTCAT
>BQNB010059006.1:0-37520 GCA_026074375.1 Tanacetum coccineum | reverse complement strand
GTGTTATGATTGTGTATGCTTTTGATGTCACACCATATTTGTAATACTTCTACCCTTCTGGGTCGGGGCGTTACACTTAGGGATCTACATCCTAAATAGATAGCAAAGTTCACGGTGATTGAAGAGTCGAAAGACTTAACGTCACTATCTCTTGATGAACTTATCAGGAACCTCAAAGTTCACGAAATGATCATCAAGAAAGATTCTGAAATAGTCAAAGAAAAAGTTAAAAGGAAATCTATTGCTTTAAAGGCTAAGAAAGAATCTAGTGATGAAGAGTGTTTGACTTTCGATAGTAAAGATGTACGCCATGGCGGTAAGAGACTTCAAGAAGTTCTTTAAAAGAAGAGGTAGATTCGTAAGGAAACCTCGGAATGACAAAAATACATTCTAAAGAAGCCGTGATGACACGAACGGTAAAAGTGATAGAAAATTCTTTAGATGCGATAATCCGAATCATCTTATTAAAGTATGTCCAAAACCACCAAAAGATAAGAACCAAAGAGCTTTTGTCGGAGGCTCTTGGAGTGATAGTGGTGAAGAAGATAATGAGAAGGTCAAAGATGAAACGTATCTTATAGCTCATGCATCAAGTGAGGTATGTTCCGAATCCTCCTACTTTAGTGATGAAAATTCATCAATTGATGCTTTAGCTTTAGACAATGAATATGATAAATTATGCAAAATGAGTCTAAAGATACTTACTAAGAATAAAACGTTAAAAGCAACTAGAAATAGTCTAGAAAATGATCTTAGTAAATTAAAAGATAAATTGTCCATACTCGAGAAAAACAAGGGAGTTGATCTCGATTGTGCAAAGTGTCATGCACTTAAAATTGAGAATGAAAAGCTCAAAGGAAGAATCCACTAGATTAAACAAATTTGAAAAGAGTACACATTGCTTAAATGAAATGTTAAGTAATCAAAAACCCTCTGGTGATAAATTAGGTTTAGGGTTTAATTCATTTGAAGCATCATCTAGTGGAACTAAGGAAATAAAATTTGTGAAAGCTCAGGAAAAGGCGTATTTTGATAGAGGTCCCATAAATATGGGTGGCCCCCTAAATGACCAGGCGGCCCCCAAAATAATTATGGGACCACCACAAGCACCGCCTGGATCTCAGAAAACTATGTCTTTTTAAAAATCCATTTTGGGTCCTAGACCAAAACACATAATTGTAAACAAAGCCAAAGTTCCCGTTGCTAGTAACAATGAAGTTAAACAATTCTATAAGCCATTGTCAAAACTCAGAGTTGGATTTTTGAAACCAAACTTTAGGTCAAAAACTCCACCTCCTAAAAAAATTAATAATAATTATCTTCGTTCTAAAACACCGCAACCAAGAAGACATGTTGGTTAACAAAACCAACCTCATGGCTTTCCTGTAACTTGGAACAACTTTCCATGTCAAAGTTTGTTGGGAATTATTCATTCCTGACTTAGTACCGCTAGTTATAATACTTAGTATCGTTAGTTATAATTAGTACCGACAGTACAAAGTGTTAAGTACTAATCAGTTAGTTAGTACCGTTAGTATAAAATAGTTAGTACCGTTTATGAGATATGCATGAGATATCTTAGGAAAGGATATGCATGATCTTTGTACGCATTTTGTAAAGCCTATTAGGGTTTCCTTAGTCTATAAAAGGAACCCTAGGCATAGTTAGTAGATATAGTTTTACACAGATCATAGAGATCCAATAGTAATCATAGCTTGTAATCTGTAACCTAGGCAGATTCAAGGTTTAATATAAAAGTTCTTTTGTGGTATTCAATATTGTTCTTCTTAGCATTATTGATTAGATTCTGCATAATCAATAGTGTTTACTCAGTGTTTCATTATTGTTGCTTTAGATTTATCTAAAGGAGCAAACTCTTTGCAAGCTGAAGGTTAAGATCTATTCTGTAAAATGATCCAACAAGTGGTATCAGAGCTTGTGTGGAAACTCTGAATAAGAAGAACTAAATTGTAAGATGGCAGAACAAGACATTCCTCCACCCACAATCACTGCAATGAAGATCCTTATCATCAGGAAGGGAGAGTACAATATTTGGAGCATGAGAATGCGATAATATATCTGTCATACAGACCATAATCTATGAGATGTTATTGTCAATGGAGATGTAGAAGAAGAGAAAGCACCAATAACTGGAGAAACATCTGCACCTCCTGCTCCTAAGACTACCAAACAACAGGCTGCTAGAAGGAATCAAGAAAGAGTTAAAAGCATCTTGCTTTTAGCAATACTTGATGAATACCTCCTTAAGTTTCACAATGTTGCAGATGCTAAATCACTCTGGGAGGCAATCAAATCAAGGTTTGGTGGTAATCTAGAATCCAAGAAGATGCAGAAAAATGTTCTAAAACATCAGTTTGAAAATTTTTCTACTGCATCAAATGAAAGCTTGGACAAAGCTTATGATAGATTCCAAAAACTCATAAGTCAATTGGAGGTTTATGGTACTCCAATATCAAAGGAAGATATCAACCAGAAGTTCCATGGAAGTCTTCCTTCTTCATGGAATCAGATTGCCCTCATCATGAGAAATAAGCCAAACATTGATGAGATTGATATTGATGACCTTTACAACAATCTTAGGGTGTATGAAGATGAGTTGAAAAGGTCTTCAAGTTCCAACTCTGCTTCTCAAAATTTAGCTTTTCTCTCCTCTGAGAATAATGGAGGTACTAATGAAGTTAGTACTACCAGTGGAGATTTTGGGGTTAGTACTGCTGGTGGAATTAATCAAGTTCCATCTACTCTATGTGCTCATGATATAGCTTACTCCTTCCTTGCACAACCAACAACCAGTCCTTAACTTGAGAATGAGAATTTTCAGTAGATGGATGGAGATGACTTGGAGGAATTGGATTTTCGATAGCAGGTGGCTATGTTGACTATCAGAGTAAAGAAGTTCATTCAGAGGACAAGAAGGAATTTAGACTTCAAAGAAAAATGACATGTTTCTCTTGATAAGTCAAAGATTAAGTGCTACAACTGTCACAGAAAAGGGCACTTTGCTAAAGAATGCAGATCTAGAAGGAATCAAGGGAGAAGATCTTATGGTGACAATGGCAGAAGCAATGCACCAACAAATGAATCTTCATCACAGGCACTGGTAGCTCAAGATGGTCTAGGAGGCTATGACTGGTGCAATGATTTTGAAGTAGAACCAGTCAACTATGCTTTGATGGCAATCTCCTCATCAAGCTCATCAAGTTCTTCTGACAGTGAGGTACAAAAATATTCTAAACAATCTCTTGAATCATTTAAAACACTTCAAAAGAACTATGATACTGAAAGAGAAAAACATAACAAAGCAAAACTAGAAATCAAGGGTTATAAGATAGCCTTAGAGTCACTAGAATCTAGGATTCTTGGATATGAAAAGAATGAATTGGCTTGAGGTGAGAAATATGAATTTCAAAATTATAAGCTTAATTATAGGGAAATAAAAATTAACAACTTAAATCTAGAATTAGAAAATGTTGTTAAGGAAAGAGATGAGTTAAAAGATAAGATTGCAAAATGGGAAGAATCGACCAAGAATCTTGAGGAAATACTTAAAAGTCAAATGAGTGCTAGAGATAAAACTGGTTTAGGTTATAACACACAATTGAATGAATTAAGTAGCAATCATGAAACTGATAGTGAGAACAGTTTGAGTATTTTTGATGGTAGATCAAGTGATGATGAGCATATACCAGAAAATGATAAATTTTCAAAGAATGGGTATAAAGTTGTTCCTCCTCCCATAATAAGGAACTTCTTAACCCTAAGAGCTGATAAATCTTTTGCTGGGTTAGATGAATATGCCATAAGGAATAAAATCATTAAATCACAAACAAATGATACAAATACTGTAAAGCCTAAGTTAGCCAGTGAGTCAATTGTGTCTAGTCCTAAGATTAACAAAGATAGTGTTATCATTAAGGATTGGACCTCAGATGATGAGGAGGAAGTGTTTGAAGTGCAAAAAGTTAGACCTGAGAATCAAACAGTTAAGTCTAGAGATGATAAAAGTGGTCAAAATTCTCATAAACAAGGAGTTGGTTTTAGGAAAGTAAAAGCCTGTTTTGTTTGTAGAAGTACTGAGCATCTGATAAAAGACTGTAATTTTCATGACAAAAAGAGTCAAGAGTCTAATCTAAAAAATGTGGTTAATACTGGTAAAAGGGAGAGCAAACCAGTATGGGATAATACCAAAAGAGTTAATCATCCAAACTTTTCAAAATACCCACATTTAAGTGAGACTTTTATCCCAGCAGGTGTATCAACAAGAACAGGTTTGCATAGGCCAAGTATTAATACTGCTAGGTCTGTTTGTACTGCTAAGCTAAGTATTAATACTGCTAGGCCTGTTAGTATTGTTAGACCAAGTGTTAGTATTGCTAGGCCAAGTGTGAGTACTACTAGGCCTGTTTATGCTACCAGACCTACTTACCTAAGGGTTCAAAATATGACTGCTGCTGGGACAAGAGCAGCAGTTAATACGGGTAAGGGTAAGCTGAATACTGACCTTAAAAGATCAAAATAGGTTTGGAGGCCTAAGGGAACCTACTTGGATCATGTGTCCAAAGACAATGGATCATTCATGCTCAAGAAGGTTGAGTATGTTGACCCAAAAGGGATTTCCAAGTCTGTAATGGCTTGGATCCCTAAGAGATACTAATTCTCTTACCTTTTGTGCAGGGCAATCCAGAGATCTTGTTACAGGATCATGCAGTGGTGGATAGTGGTTGCTCTAGCCATATGACTGGCAACAAAGCTTATCTTTCAGACTATGAAGATTTCAATGGAGGCTTTGTGGCTTTTAGAAGTGATCCCAAAGGAGGTAAAATAACGGGTAAAGGTAAGATCAAAACTGCTAATTTAGACTTTGATGATGTTTATTTTGTAGATGAACTTAAGTTTAACCTTTTCTCTGTCTCACAAATGTGTGACAAGAAAAATAGTGTCCTTTTTACTGAGTCTGAATGCCTTATCTTGTCTCCTAGCTTTAAACTTCTTGATGAAAGTCAAGTTGTACTTAGAGCTCCTAGAAAGGATGATGTGTACAGCTTACAGCTTAGATTTAAAGAACATTGTTCTAATCTGGAGGTATAACTTGTTTATATGCAAATTGTAAAGCAGAAGAGTCTAATTTATGGCTAATAGTTTACGGTCTATAAATTTCAAAATATAATAAAAAAATTGTTTAAGGTCACCTAGATGCTAGAACTCCATAGCAGAATTGGTATTGCGGAAAGGAAAAAAACAAGACCTAATTGAGTCGCTAGAACTATGTTAGCAGACTCACTTTTACCTATCTATTTTGGGCAGGGCAGTTATTACTGTTGCTATGTACTGAAATAGGGTATTAGTGACCAAACCTAACCATAAGCACTTATGAACTATTAATAGGTAAATCACTAGTATTGTTTATGAGACCTTTTGGGTGCCCCTTGACTATTTTGAACACCTTAGATTCCTTGGGTAAATTTGATGGGAAATCTAATGAAGGATATTTGCTTGGATACTCTACCTCTAGTAAAGCCTTTAGAGTATACAACAAAAGGATCAAAAGGATAGAAGATAATCTGCACATTAATTTTCTTGAAGATCAACCAAATGTGACAGGAACTGGTCCTAATTGGATGTTTGATCTTGATTTTCTCACCAATTCACTGAATTATATTCCTGTTAGTGTAGAAAATCAAATTAATGTGGATGCAGGTACACAAGATTCTTATGTTGCTGGATCATTCAGGAAAAGATATAAGGACTACTCAGGAATAATATGCTTCCACTACAACCTCATAGGACAAGGATTCCAGTAAAGGATGTTGTTCAGGTTGCACAAGAAAAACCTTCTGAAAAATGCTTCTCCAGGCAAGGATATACAAGATTCAGAAGATTTTATTAATAAGGAAGGACAACATCAGATGCCAGAAGATGAACAAGTCTTGCATGATGAACTTGAGAAAATGGTTACTTAGGAATTGACTGCTAAAGCTATGGATGATGTTTTAAGACAAGCCTTTAAAAAAGAAAAGAGGAAAATTGCATCTCAAAAGAAGGTAGCTCAGGCTACCAGTACTAACCAGCTTAGTACTGATAGGCCATCTGTTAGTACTGATAGGTCATTTGTTAGTACTGATAGATCATTTGTTAGTACTGATAGGTCTAACACACCTAATGTTAGTGCTGCTAGTACTTCCACAGGTGCAAATGCTGATGAATCATCATTTGGCTATCTTGGAGGTAAAATACCTATTGATGCATCTACTCTCCCTAATGCTGATTTACCCATTGATCTCAATATGCCTGCCTTGGAAGATGCTTCTGACACTCTTCCAAATGATGGAATATTCAATGGTGCTTATGATGATGAGAAGATGTGGGTGCAGAGGCTATTTCAGCAACATGGTAACCACCATTGCTGTCAGACTATTCCCCACTCAGATTCATAAGGATCATCCAAGGACAAATTCTAGGAGATCCTACATTAGCAGTTCAAACAAGAGGGAAGATTCAAAAGGCTCTTCAGCACATAAAAAATTTCAAAACCCCCCCCCCCCCCAACACACACAAAAGCCTTGGTAAGTTTACATTCACAGACAAAACAGAACAAACCACTAGATCATTAGAACTTATTTGTTTGCCGTGGTTTTCTCTCTCAAGACGACCCAAGGACTTTATCACAGCCTTACAAGTGAAAGCTGGGTTGAAACAATGCAGAGGAATTTTTTTTACTCAGTTCAACTATAGAAGGTTTGGTATACTTGTTGATTGCCTTATGGAAAGGTAAGGCAAAAGTTAGTCTTCAGGAATAAGAGATGAGAGAAGTATTGTTGTGAAAAACAAAGCACGGCTTGTAGCACAAGGGTTTAGACAGGAGGAAGGTATAGATTATGATGAGGTTTTTGCACCTGTTGCCAGAATTGAGGCAATTAGGTTATTTTTAGCCTTTGCATCATACATGGGATTTACTGTCTACCAAATGAATGTTAAAAGTGCATTTCTTTATGGCACTATTGAAGAAGAAGTGTATGTTCATCAACCTTCAGGTTTTGTTGATCTTGCTCATCCAAATAAAGTCTATAAGGTGATCAAGCTCTTTATGTCTACCATCAAGCTCCTAGAGCTTGGTATGAGACACTTTCTTCTTTTCTAATGGAAAATGGTTTCAAAAGAGGTACCATAGACAAAACATTATTTATCAAGAAGAAAAAGAGTGACATTATGTTAGTCCAAGTGTATGTAGATGACATTATTTTTGGTTTTACAAAACAGTCCATGTGTATATAGTTTGAAGACTGTATGCACAAAGTTTCCAGATTAGTTTCCTGGGTGAACTCACATTCTTTTGGGACTTCAAGTGAAGCCAACTATCTGAGAGAATTTTATTTAGTCAGGATAAGTATGTAGCTGAATCTTTAAGAACGTTTGAATTTTTATCCATCAGAAACAGCTATACTCTATTGAGTCTATAAACCACTGGTCAAATGATGAAATTGTGTGATGTAGATGTAGATGTTTAATGTCTACAGGTCTATGATTGGCTCTCTAATGTATTTGACGCATCAAGCCAGACATCATTTTGCTGTTGTGCTAGTGCTAGATTCAGTCCACTCCAAAAGCTTCACACTTAAATGCAATAAAAAGGATTTTTAGGTATCTCAAAATCAACCCAAACTTGGTTTATGGTATCCTAGGGATTCACCTTTTGAACTAGCTCAGACAGTGACTATGGAGGAGCCAGCCTTGATAGAAAATCAACTACAAGTGGATGTCAATTTCTTAGAAGAAGATTGATATCTTGGCAATGCAAGAAGCAGACTAATTGTGGCAAATTTCTACTACGGCGCAGAATATGTTGTAGTTGCTAATTGTTATGGGCAAGTGCTATGGATACAGAATCAGATGATGGATTATGGTTCAATTTTCATGACACCGGAAATCATATGCATAATGAGAGCACTATAAGTGTCATTAAGAATCCTGTTGCTCATTCAAGGACCAAGCATATTGAGATTGATTCATTTTCTAGGATTGTTATGAGAATAGGACTAATAGAGGTTATCACGATTCATATTGATTATAATGTTGAGGACCCCTACCCAAAGGATTTTGATGTAGCAGTTTAACTTCTTAGTGGTGAGCATTAGAATGTTAAATTTGTAGCTCCATTTGAGGGGAGGTTAAAATTGTAAAGTTTGTAAAGTGTAGTGAGTACTTCTAGTTAAAATTAATACTGCTAGGGTATTAATTCTGGTAGTTAGAAAATAATTAGTTATAGTTAATAATAGATTCTAGCATTTTTCTTGTTTTTAACTAACTATTTCAGGATAAGCATGGATTTAAGGATTGGATAGAAGTGTGCTTGCAAATTCTTCTTATACTTGGTCTGTAAGTACTAAGTAGAGAGTTAATTCTGGTTAGTCTATAAGTTAATTCTGGTGTCTATAGGTTAAGTTGGTAGTCTATAAGTTAATTCTGGTAGATTATATTAGTACTGGTAGGCTAATGCTAAGTCTCGTAGGCTAATGTTAAGTCTGGTAGGCTAATGTTAAGTCTGGTAGGCTAATGTTAAGTCTGGTAGGCTAATGTTAAGTCTGGTAGATGATCGTTGGTGCCGGTGAGGGAAAATTGATTTTTCTTATATTACCGTTAGAGATTTTTTACTGGCATACTTCTAACATAGGTTTTCAATTTGGATAATTACTGAACTTGTCTTCAATAATAAAATATCTTTCTTTACTCTAAAGAAACTTCTTATACACACGTCCAATAGAAACCTTGTTATTAATGAAAAATTCAATTTCCCTCTCTCTACCACACTTCGTAATTCTCTCGAATCAAACCCATGGATTAGAATTTAATATTCTTACAAATTTTTGTTCATCACAAGGTCCATATGCCAATCTAAAGTACTCAGGACAAGCATAACATTGTCGTTTCCTGAAGAAATAACAAATGAAAGTGTTGGTTTTACTAAGGTAGTAGATTTCTTAAAGGTAACATCTCTCAGGTATGCCTTAACTCATATTCCTACTATCTATGGACTCCCTAGGTCAAAACAGTTCTGGCAAACTGCACTGTCGAACACTTGCTAATATGACTCAACAATTACTAGCATCTATAGGAATCTAAGAGTTATAATATTATGAGGCATCTGTCAGGGAAGTAAACTTCAATTGGCAGATGGCAACAAAATACATAATTTATCTATGCTGACATTTTATGCTGGATTAGCACATTGGGGTATGTTACTGAGGGCAATTAACTTTTTTGGAAAAGAATTTTTACACCCTAATGGAAATTTCTTAATCCATTATTTTTACAGATAAGCCCAAGTCTAGAGGATTGGGATCATTTCGGTGAGTAATATTTCTACTGCATTAATTGTCTATCTAGCAATAGCGGGTTTATAATTTTTCTAAAATGATTTTGATGGGATGTTCATACAATAGAGGTAATTACAAAAATTTTAATGTATCAAGGTTTTTACAAATTATTTTGGATATTCAACTGAAAATAAGGAAGGTATTTAGCCCCACTTTTTGACCAAAAGATTTTTGCAAACATGAAAAGAGGTTATGCAGGGATTTTGTACATTGCTGCTCTTGTTGGCAGGTGCAGCTATGGATCCAGGTGAGGAATCGCACACCAGCTGAACCCCATCACCACTGTTGATCCACTTCCCATCCCACATCCCTACCCCCTCCATGAAATACCCACCTCATTCACCTATCAATCACCACCTCATTCGGCCTCATCAATCAACACTAATTCACCACATCAATCACACATTATTCCTCACCTCCTTACTCATCCTCTAGGTCCTATGAAG
This sequence comes from Tanacetum coccineum, assembly GCA_026074375.1. Taxonomy (NCBI): domain Eukaryota; kingdom Viridiplantae; phylum Streptophyta; class Magnoliopsida; order Asterales; family Asteraceae; genus Tanacetum; species Tanacetum coccineum. The sequence goes on along the minus strand of BQNB010059006.1, from coordinate 27,682 downwards.
CACCTCTCCCTAAAGGTAATACATCAGGAAGTGATGAGGACAGTATGCAACTTAAAGAATTGATAGATATTGTACCTAAGTTGGTGACCAGAATTGAAACTTTGGAGACAGAGCTGCAACAGACAAAGATAACTTATGGAAAGGCAGTCGCACTTGTTAAAAGGGTTAAAGATTCTGGAAAAAGGCTTTAAAAAGAAAGGACACAAAAGGTGGTATATCTTAATCAAAAAGGGTGATGAACCAGAGGATTCTGGGGAGGATATTCAGGGGAAATTGATGGATGGTCCTGAGTTTCTTTGGTAGAGAATCCATGAAAATGAAGAGAGTTAAACAGATTTTGTTAATCCTACAAAAGCTTCAGGAGGCTCAGGAAGAGGAATATCAGTCCTTACAATCTAGATGCAGCCAAAACATTGTCAAAGGTTGCTTCTTAGGGTGTTTGGCAAGGTAAAATCAACTGATAAGGGAAAGAGATATAGGAGGAGAGCAAGGTCAGTGGCTAAGAAATATTAATATTGGATTGGATGCTGAAGAAGAGATTAATACTAGTAGAGAAGAAATTAATATTGGTATTGAAGGCGGTTAGTAATGGTAAGTACTAAAGTTGATTCAGGTACAGCTAGTAAAAGGGTCAAAGGGAAGGAAAGGCTCCAATGGTTGAAGAGGATATCCAGGCTACTCACAAAACTAAAGAACAAATAAGACAAGAGGAAGCTGGATTGGAAGAGGCTATAAAATTGCAAGCTCAAATGGATGAAGAAGTTGTAAAGCAGATTCATTTAGATGAAATGGTAGCCAAAAGAATGGCAGAAGAGGAAGCATTATCAGGACAACAAAAGAAAAGAAAAGCTCAAGTTTATTTGAAGCTCAATATTATACTAAAGAAGATTGGGATGCTATTAGAGCTAAGCTAGAAGCAAATGCAGAGTTGACAAAAGATGTGTTGGGAAAGGATTTGCCTAAACAAGACTTTGCAAAAGAATGGTGATATGGTGAATCAAAGAAGAAACACTTTACAGAGGGAAAGAGAAACTAAGGCAAGAGAAATAAACCCATGACTCAGTCATAGTGAGGAATCTCATGTTCAAACAATCTGAAGAATCAGGAACTTCGGAAGCTTTCTCAGTTTAATGAAGTTAGTTTGAAGAGATTAAATGAGAGTCTGATAAGTTAGGTCAGCAGATTGACACTTTTGTTTCTAGGATTTTGAAGCTACCAAAGGCAAGATTGAAATGATATAGTAGAAGAGCTTCAGAACAACAACTTCAGAAACAAAAAGATTGATTATATAGATGTTCCAAGCTTTAGGAGGAAAAAGTTGGTTGAAGTGAAGGAGAAGAGCCAGTAAAAAGAAACAGGAATAAGAAAGAGCAAAAGGCGTAGGATAGGTATAAGTGTTGACAAGAATGCCATGGAGATTCAGAGACTGATAAAGAGAATCAGTGGAAGCTATGATTCCTATCCTTGGCTACAAAATCTAATATTGTGGTAAATGGGAAAGATATGTTCAGCAAGGTTCAAAGAAGTATTTTACAGAAATGAGAGCAATGAAGCTGATACAGTCTAATGAGCTTTGGTGCTTGATTAAAGACTTAACAAGAGGGATCTTATAGGAGATGTAAGGGTGGTAATGCAGAGGTATGGAACAATAGGCCCGAAGTTGCTTATGACGAGTGCTTTGGAGTGACCTCAGGACGATGTTTGATCACTCTCAATAAAGATGCTATTTGGAGACTCTACCCTTCAAGAAGATTGATTAATTGGAGGTACTTCTTATTATGTAGTACATTGCCTAACATTGGAGGCATCTACTATTATTTTTGTTAGCAGATCGGAAATATCCTTTGTCAAAGATTGCTTGCCAAGTGATGCTAAAGATGAAGCTTCTAGATGGAACAATGGATGAAGTTTGTTATCAACTCTTAAAGATGATTGAGAAGCAAGCTGGGATAAGAAAGTGATGAGTCTCTCAGTAGCAGTGAGCATGTTTTTTTGGAGACTATGGACTATAATGGAAGTGAGAAGGGTTTGGGTGTTGGCTAACCACCACACAACAAATGGTCATCAGTTCACCATGCTTAATAGGCATAAGAACTGGCTAGTCCAAAGCAAACGGCTTTGGTAAAGAATTCTCAAATCCGTTAATGGTTGACATTTTACCAAAAATTGTATGGTAATCAATGCACCATAGTATTGTACTAAGCCTGGCTACTCCAGAGCAAAGGCTACTAGTAAAGGACTCAATCGTTGATGGTTGTTAGTTTGCTAAAAACTAGTAAGGTTATCAATGTACCATGGTTAATTGCATTGATGCATTGACTTTAGTTCCATAGAAAACGGCTCATGTAAAGACATATCAAATCATTGATGGTGGTAGTTTGCCAAAAACTACAAAGCCTACTTAGTTTGGATGTTGTGTGTAGCTGTGATAAAGAGAAGACAAATACTAACAGGACAAGAAGCTAAGGACTGATAGACATGTTTGGATAAATCCTCAAAAAACTCAAACTGAAGAAATTAAAGAAACTGATTGTTAACGTGAAGTTCAAGTTTAGGGGAGGATTGTAGGAATTTTGTATAACAGACTTAATTCTGTTAGTGTATTATAGTTAGTTATGCTAGTTACATAGTTAGTACTGGTAGAAGGATTATCGTAGTAGTTCTGGTAGTGTAAATAGTTATATGCTTATGTAATAGTTAAGTCTGCTTACGCAAAATTAGTTAAGTTAAAGATATGCATGGAGATATTATAGGAAAGGATAGATTCTATCTTTATACGCGTTTTGTTAAAGCCCATTAGGGTTTCCTGAGTCTATAAAAGGAACCCTAGGCATGGTTTAGTAGATATAGTTCTAACAAGTTCAGAGATCGAATAGAAACCTTGTTTGTAAATATGTAACCTAGGCAGATTCAAAAGTTTAATTAAAAGTTCTATTGTAGTTTTCATTATTGTTCTTCTTATCATTATTGATTAGATTCCGCTCTTAAATTAATAGTGTTTACTCAGTGTTTCAATATTGTTGCTTTAGAAGTATCTAAAGGAGCAAACTCTTTGCAAGCTGAAGGTTTAGATCTATTCAGTAAAATGATCCAACAAAATTCATTCCAAGCTGTAGTCTTAGCACTAAGGCATTACAGAATTGTATGGATAAGAAATTTCCATTGGGATGAAAAATAAGCTTTATAGAATGTAAGCTTTTGTGTAAGATTTTCATACCCTATGAGTGTCAGCTATTCAAAAATTACATCATTTGGCAGACATTCAGTCCCTTTAGCATCTTCTAACATAAGATCACTTCTTACACTCTTCTCAGTGATGATCACCCTCTTCTTATCAACTAGGGCTTGTATCTGACGTTCCCCATTAACTGTCTTAACCTTGGTAGTTTCCCAGAACTATTCAATACATGTAGTATAGATGATTGGATTCACTGTTAGCGCATATCTGATAGAACTTGCATTCAGAAAATCAATGATTTGTTTAAACCCCTCCTTTCTTCAGGTTTATCTAAGAATGCGGCTAAGATTATGTGTTTTTATGCAGGAATTTTGGGGTAGAATTGTGATGCTTTAAGGATTAAAGATGAAGTGAGTTAGGGTTTATGATTTAAATAGAAAAATATTTCAAAGTTAAAACCGATCGAATGGAGTGATGTAAACTTTAATCGGAAGTATTTATTAATATCACCCTCAACAGCATTAAATCTTGATCTGACAACATTAGTTTATGCCTAACAGTATTAACTATAAATAACAGTTAGTAGTTTATGGCCAACGCTGAATTAATAATACTGGCAGTTTAGCAGTAAGTTTAAGCTTAGCAGCATTAACTAATACTGGCAGCAGTAAGTTTAAGCTTAGCAGCATTAACTTTGATACACGCATTAACTCACATTTCTTCAAAAAGGCATTTCCATCATGAATTTTGTATCTCACAAGCTCTCTTTCTGTTTTTATATTCATTTATATCTCTCATTTCTTTTTCTCACCAATTCACTCTATCTGTGTTTATATCACACAACTCTCTTTCTGTTTTTCAGCTCACTATATCTCTTATTTCTTTTTCTCACCAATTCACTCTATCTGTTTTTATATCAAGAGCCCTTTCAGACAGTTTGGTATAAAATTCCCTCAATTCCTTTAGTTTTCTTGTGTCCCCCACTTTCCAAGTATGTTAACTCTTGAGAGAGGTGGATCATTAGACTGTTTTAGATGCAGCCTCAAACCTAATTTGAGCTTCTACACCCCCAATATGGTATCTTGGCACCTAGGACCACTACCTGAATCAGTTCCCTGAGGAAAAGATTCATTAATTGTTGCCATGGATTAGGTCCTATTTATGTTACCACTGTCCTACTCTGCTTCTAAGCTTGAAGTAGTAGTGGCAGCCCTTTCCATTCTGTCTTCCCACTACTTAATGACAGTCTCATCTAATATAAAGGGAATAGGTCCACTAGACTAAGATATCTTAGTGGCCCTTTTGGCTTTCCTAGGTTTTTGAGTCTTTTTGGGTTAAGATAATGATGGAACAGTGATTGGTTCAAGCATTAAATAGAGTGACTAGTTGTGGATGTGTGTTGGGGTTCAGTGGGATTTCCTGACCCTTCACCACTTCTGCTTGATTTGTTCAACATTTTTAATTTTGACAATAGTATTAAATGCCACAAGCAGCATTAAGTATACTTACCAGTAGTAAGTCACTCTAACAACACTAACTTGAATTTTATCCTTAGCTGCTGTTCCATTCCATTCCAAACATTCTTTCATTAATCAAGACTTCATAATTAACCTCCCCTCAATTAATACTTCAGAGGTTAAGCATTCTAATACTTGCAATCAGATATTGAAATATGCTAAACATCAAATGCCTTTGTGAGTAAATCTGCAACATTGTGATCAGTGTGAATCTTGATCACTTAAATTAATCTCTTCTCATATGAATCCTTGATGAAATGATGTCTAATCTCAATGTGCTTTGTCTTTGAGTATAACACTTGATTCTTAACTATGCAGATGGTGCTTTCATTGTCAATGAAAATTTGGATTCAGAAATTGTATACATAATCCAGCATTTAATTTTGAATCAATAACACTATCCACAACAACTCGATGCAGCTACATATTTGCTTCAGTAGTAGATTTGGCAATATAGTTTGCTTTTTTACATTGCCATGAGATCATGCTTTCTCCAAGAAATGACACCCTTTATTTGTTGGATTTCTGTCTAAACTTGCACCAGCATAGTCACTATCAGTATAAGCTTCCAAATTAAATGGTAAGTTCTTAGGATACCAAAGGCCCAATTTAGGTTGACCTTTCAAGTATCTAAAGATTCTCTTCATAGCATGAAGATGTGAAACTTTAGGTGTGACTTGAAATCTTGCACAAGCACATATAGCAAATATTATATCAGGCCTTAAAGCTGTTAGGTACATCAATGATCCAATCATTGATCTATATAAGTGAACATCAACATCTTCAGCTTCTACATCTTTGGCAATGGCTTTGAAGTCTCCATAAGAGTACTTGCTGTCTTCACAGTTGAAAAACCTAAACTTCTTATCAAAATTCATCAGATACTTGTCTTGACTGATGAAAATCTCATCATCTTTCTGAGTCACTTGCAGTCCTAAGAAGAAAGCAAGCTTACCTATAGAACTCATCTGAAACTTCTTGTGTATTAATTTCTCAAACTCAGTGCATAAACCCTTCTTAGTAGATCCAAAAATAATATATTCTATAGATCAGTATATGTAGATGATTATTATTTTTGGATCTACTAGAAGGGTTTATCGCACTGATTTTGAGGATATGAATACACAAGAAGTTTCAGATGGAGTTCTATAGGTAAGCTTTGGCTTTTTCTTTAGGATGCAAGGACTTAGAAAGATGATGGGATTTTCATCAGTCAGGACAAGTATGTGGATGAAATTTTGAAGAAGTTTGGTTTTTCAACTGTGAAGACAGCAAGTACTCTTATGGAGACTTCAAAGCCATTGCTCAAAGATGCAGAAGCTGAAGATGTTGATGTTCACTTATATAGATCAATGATTGGATCATTGTGTTACCCTAACGCTTCAAGGCTGATTTAATATTGGCTATTATGTGCTTGTGCAGATTTCAAGTCACACCTAAAGTTTCACAATCTTAATTGCTATGAGAGTATCTTAGATACTTGAAAGGTCAACCTAAAATTGGGCCTTGGTATCCTTAAGGAATAACATTTAATTTGGAAGCTATTTACTGATAGTGCCTATGCTGGTGCAAGTTTGACAGGAAATCACAATAAGAGGGTGTCAATTTCTTGGGAGAAGATTGATCTCATGGCAATGTAAAAAGCAAACTATAGTTGCCAACTCTACTACTGAAGCAGAATATGTAGCTGCATCTAGTTGTTGTGGATAGGTGTTATGGATTCAAAATTAAATGCTGGATTATGGATACAATTTCATGAATACCAAGATTTTCATTGACAATGAAAGCACCATCTGCATAGTTAAGAATCCAGTGTTTCCTCAAAGACTAAGCACCTGAGATGACGACATCACTTTATCAAGGTTTCATATGAGGAGAGATGATTTAAGTGATCAAGATTCACACTGATCACAATGTTGTCTGATTTACTCACAAAGGTCATTGATGTTAGCAGTATTTATATTGATTGCAAGTATTAGAATTGCTTAACTTCTGAAGTATTAATTGAGGGGGGTTTATGATGGAAGCGTGATTGATAATGAAAGGATATTTGGAATGGAATGGAATAGCAGCTAAGGATGAAATTCAAGTTAGTGCTGTTAGAGTGACTTACTACTGGTAAGTATACTTAATGCTGCTAGTTGCATTTAATACTGTTGTCAAAATTAAAAATGTTAAACCAATCAAGCAGAAGTGGGTGAAGGGTCAGGAAATCCCACTGAGCCCCAACACACATCCCAATGTCTCACTATATAATCTTTGACCAATCACTGTTCCATCATTATCTTAACAAAAAAGACTCAAAAACCTAGGGAAAAGCAAAAAAAGGGCACTAAGATATCGTAGTCTAGTGGACATATTCCCATGTATATTAGATGAAGACTGTCATAAAGGAGAAATTTATGCATGGCACTCTGTGTTTGACTCTTCGGTTTTTCTGTAGGTCTTGTTTTTTGATTTTTGTCAGGGGTGAATGCTTTGTGGGTTTTTAGTATTTTTTTTATGGGAAGGGTTTGTTTTCCCTTGGGGTGGCCTGGTCGTCTTTTCCGCCGGGACCGGAGATTTGTTGGGGTGTCTTTTTGGTGGGCTTATTGTTCTCTGTGGGGGACATGTGGGGTGAGGTAGGTGGAATGGGGGGGTTCTTTCGATTTGCCCCTTTGGGATGATGGGAATATGATAAATTATGTTTGTTTAGTGGGCGTTTGGGGTTGTGGGGGATGTTCATAGGGGTGAGAGGATGCGGGGATCCTGTTTTTTTATGTTTCTTAGTTTTTTAGGGTGTGGGCTTTTAGTTGTTTGTTTGTTTTTTGTGTGGTTTTTTTGGGATTTTGGGTTTTTGGGAATTGAGAGCTTTCTTGTTGATGGTTTTTTTTGGGTGGGTTGTTGCCTTTTGTTTTGGATATTGGATGATTATTTTGGTTTGTTGGTGTTCTGGTAGGGTTTCTTGGTGCTGGGTGGCTATTGTGGGGGGACTTTTTTGTTTCGGTTTGGGGTTTTTTTTCTGGGAATTATTGGGATAGGGTTTTTTGGGGGATTTTCTGTTTTGGGGGTTTGTGGTTGGGATTTCTGGTAGTTCTCTCATTCTCTTGGATTTTTGCGGGCATTTTGGTTTTGTTTGTAGGTCGTTCTTGGGGCTCTGGAGGGGGGTCCATTTGTTTTGATCGGGATTGTTTTGTTGTCTTGTTTTACTGAAGTGGAGGTCAATGTGGTCTTCCTTTTCTCGTCTTGTTTTTGGGATGTTTTTGTTTTCGTTGTCCTGTTTTTTTTTTATATTGTGGCTGGGAAGTGGATGGGACTTGGGAGGGTATTTTTCTTGTGGGATTTGTAGGGAGTTATATTTTTATTTTATACTTTGTGGGAACCGGCGGGTACCTGTTATCTTGGATAAAGGGATTGTATTCCGTATCTGATTGCTGTTGATTGGGGAAGGCTTTTGGGAAGCGTTTTAATATAGTGTTTGGTCTTTAATTGGGACGGAGACTTATTAACCTTCGCTTGTCTGTGGAAAAACTATGGGGATTTCTTTATTTGTTGTATGTTTTGATTCGGTGGGAAGGAGGGGGGTTGCTATGGTGCTTTGGGGTTTACTTTTTATTTTTGGGGGCCATTCCACCCGTTGATAGAGTCCTTTTCTCTTATGCGATCTCGGGAGGGTCGTCTTATGGGAAGACAGAATGGAATGGGCTCTGCCACTACTACTTCAAGCTTTAGATAGCAGAGTAGGACAGTGGTTACATAATAGGACCTAATCCCATGGCCACATTAATGAATCTTTTCTCAGGGAACTGATTCAGGTAGTGGTCCTAGGTGCCAAGATACATATTGGGGATGTAGGAAGCTAAATTAGGGTTTGAGGATGCATTCTAAACAGTCTAATGATCAAACAGCTCTCAAGAGTAAACATTACTTGGAAGTTGGGAGGACAGCAAGAAACTAAAAGGAATTGATGGAAATTTTGTTACCAAATGTCTCGAAAGGGGCTATATGATATAAAAACAGATAGATATAGAGTGATTTGGTTGAGAAAAAGAAATAAGAGATATAGTGAGCTGAAAAACAGAAAGAGAGTTGTGTGATATAAAAACAGATAGAGATAATTGGTGAGAAAAAGAAATGATAGATATTATGAGATTAAAAACAGAAAGAGAGCTTGTGAGAGTCAAAATTCATGATGGAAATGCTTTTTGGAATGAAATTAGAGTTAATGCCGGTGTATCAAAGTTTATGCTGCTAAGCTTAAACTAACTGCTTCCAGTATTAGTTAATGCTGCTAAGCTTAAACTTACTGCTGCCAGTATTAGTTAATTCTGCTAGTCATAAACTTATATGTTAGTTTCAGTTATACTGTTAGGCTTAACTATTGTTGTCAGTCAAGTTAATGCTGTTGATGGTGATTTAATAAATACTTCGGAATATAAAGGTTTCAATCACTTCATTACGCATCGGTTATTCACTTTGATATACTCTCTAATCATAAACCCTAACTCAATTTCATCTTTAATCCTCAAAACCCATCACAATGTCGACCCCAATAATTTAGCTAAACACATTAATCTAGTCGCATTCTTAGATAAACCTGAAGAAAGTGAGGGGGTTTGAACAAATCATTGATTTTCTGAATGCAAGTTCTATCAGATATGCGCTAACGGTGAATCCAACCATCTATACTACATGTATTGAACAGTTCTGGGCAACTGCCAAGGTTAAGACAGTTAATGGGGAACGTCAGATACAAGCCCTAGTTGATATAGAGAGGTGTGATCATCACTGAGAAGTGTTGTAAGAAGTGATCTTATGTTTAGAAGATGCTAAGGGGATGAATGGCTGCAAATATGATGTTAATTTTTGAATAGCTGACACTAGTAGGGTATGAAAATTCTTACACAAAAGCTTACATCTATAAAGCTTCATCTTTTCATCCCAATGGAAATTACTTAGCCATCAATTCTGTAAATGCCTTAGTGCTAAGACTACAGCTTGGGAATGAATTTTGTTTGGATCATTTTAGAATAGATTAACCTTCTGCTAGCAAGAGTTTGCTCCTTTAGATACTTCTAAAGCAACAATATTGAAACACTGAGTAAACACTATTAATTATGCGGAATCTAATCAATAATGATAAGAAGAACAATAATGAATACTACAAAAGAACTTTTATATTAAACTTTGAATCTGCCTAGGTTACAGATTACAAACTATGATTTCTAATTCGATTCTTGTTCCTTGTGTAGAACTATATCTACTAACATGCCTTAGGGTTCCTTTTCTAGATTAGGAAAACCCTAATGGGCTTTACAAAAGCGTATAAAGATAATGCATATCCTTTTCTAAAATATCTCATGATATCTTTAACTTTAACTAATTTTTTGCGTAAGCAGACTTAATATTACATCAAGCAGTATTAACTATTAACCACTACCAGTACTAACTACGATAATCCTTCTACCAGTACTAACTATGTAACTAGCATAACTAACTATAATACACTAACAGAATTAAGTCTGTTATACAAAATTCCTAACAATCCTCCCCTAAACTTGAACTTCACTTGTTAACTTCAAGTTTCTTTAATTTTCTTCAGTTTGGCTTTTGAGGATTGTATCCAAACATTTCTTTAAGTCCTTAGCTTCTTTTTTCTTTTAGTATTTGTCTTCTCTTTAATCACAGCTACACAGCACATCCAAACTAAGTTGGCTTTGTAGTTCTTGTGCAATATACCCAGCCTCAAATGGATTTGGGATTGTCTTTACCGTGAGCCGTCTTGCTATGGACTAGTCAATGCTTCTATTGCAATAACTAAGTACATTGATTAAACTTATAAGTTTTTTTAGCAAACTATCAGCTATCAACAGATTTGAGTTCTCTTTACTAGTAGCCGTTTGCTCTGGAGTAGCCAATGCTTTAGTACAATACTATGGTGCATTGATTACCATACAATTTTTGGTAAAATGTCAACCATTAACGGTGTGGAGATTCTCTTTACCAAAACCGTTTGCTTTGGACTAGCCAGTTCTTATGCCTATTAAGCATCGGTAAACTTAGGACCATTTGTTGTGTGGTGGTTAACCAACACCAAAACCCTTCTCATTCCATTATAGTCCTTAGTTTCCAAAAAAACACGCTCACTGCACTATGAGAGATCAAGCACTTTCTTTAATCCCAACTTGCTTCTCACTATCTTTAAGAGTTGATACAAACTTCATCCATTGTTCCATCTAGAAGCTTCATCTTTAGCATCACTTGGCAAGCATCTTTTGACAAAGGATATTTCCTATCTGCTAACATATATATAGTAGATGCCTCCAATGTTAGGCAATGTACTACACAATTAGGATAGTACCTCCAATTAATTATCATTTTGTTGAAGTGGTAAGCTCCAAATAGCATCTTTATTGAGAGGTGGATCAAACATAGTCCTTTAGGTCACTCCAAGCACTCTGTCCATAAGCTATCTTAGGGCCTATTCGTTCCCATACTTATGCATTACCAACCTATACAACTCTATAAGATCCTCTCTTGTGAAGTATTTAATCATAGCTCCAAAGCTCTGTGACTGTATCAGTTCATTTGCTCTCATATCTGATAATACTTCTTTGTCCTTGCTGAATATTTTCCATATTTAACACACTATTTTAGAGTTTGTAGCAAAGGAGTAGGATTAATAGCTTCCACTGATTCCTCTTTATCAGTCTCTGAATCTCCTTGTGCATTCTTGTCAACACTTATACCTATCCTAGCCTTTTGCTTCTTTCTTTTTCCTGTTCTTTTTACTGGCTCTTCTTCCTTCACTTCAACAACTTTTTCTCCTATAGCTGGAACATCTTTATCATCAATCTTTTGTTTCTTTGAAGTTGTTGTCTGAAGCTCTTCTCTATATCTTTTCAATCTTGCCTTTGTAGCTTCAAAATCCATAGGAACAAATGTGTCCAATTGCTGAACATAACTTATCAGACCTCGTCTTTAATCTCTTCAAAACTGAACTTCTTTAACTGAGATAAGCTCCAAGTTCCTTGATTCTTCAGATAGTTTGACATGTTAGATTCTCAACTATGTCTGAAGGTCTGGGTTTATTTCTCTTTGCCTTTGCTTCTTTCCTTGTAAAGTGTTTTCTTTCTTTGATTCACCATATTACCATTCTTTTTGCAAAGTCCTTGTTTTGGCAAATCTTCCCAACACATCTTTTGTCATCTCTGCATTGCTTCTAGCTTTTTAGTCTATTAGCATCCCAATTCTTCCCTCTTTTGTTAAATTGAGCTTCAATTATAAACTTGAGATTTTCTTTTTCTTTTGTTGTTATGATAATGCTTCTCTTCATGCAATTCTTTTGGCTACCAATTTCATCTAATGTATCTGCTTTGCATTTCTTCATCCATTTGAGCTTGCTATTTTATAGCCTCTTCCAATCCGCTTCTCTTGTCCTTATTTGTTCTTTAGTATTTGTGAGTAGCTGGTGATATCTCTTTCAACCATGGGAAGACTTCCTTCCCTGGGTAACTCTTTTACTTGTGTACCAGAATCAAACTTTAAGTTCTACCAGTACTAACATTTCTTTTCCAATATTAATTTTCTTCTCTACCAGTATAATCTCTTCTTCAGCATACTAATCCATTGTAATATTCTTAGCCATTTGACTTTGCTCTCCTTCCGATTTCTCTTGCCATTATCAGTTGTTTGTACCTTGCTAAAACCCTAAGAGCTACCTGTGACAATGTTTTGGTTGCCTCCTAAGATTGTAGGATGATATCTTCTTCCTGAGGCCTCCCTGTAGCTTTTGTAGGTGTGACAAAATCTGTTTTTATTCGTTTACTTCTCTTTCATTTTTTGGATTCGTATTACAAATGTACTGAGGACCATAGCTATTTCCTGTTTTATACTCCAGTGTGATGGTTCTTAACACCGGTGATTAAGAGATGTCCACCTTGGGGGTCTTTCTGTGGATGGTACTGGGTCCACAGTTGATATTATCCCTTGGTTTATAATTACTAGAGTGTGACAACTGCAGTTCCAGATGTTTTCTTTGTCGGTGTGCAGCGAGTGTCGCCTTAGTGGCATTGTGCTGGGCACTCACATATCGGTGGATTGTGCGTGATTATGAGCGGGGACAGGGGCTGTCGGGCATCTGCTCGGCCGGTGGTTGGTCCACGTGAGCGGTTTTGGGGCGGATGTGGGACCGAGGGGCAAGGGTGGATGGTATGTGGGGTGGGTAGAAAAAGGTGACGTGTTGGTGGGTCCAAGGGGGTTTGAGGTGAGCTGGTTGGTAGGTGGAGGAAATGAAGGTCGGGTGAGATTGATGTGGTGTATGAGAGGGGGGAGGGAGGTTTGCACTGGAGGGAGTGGTTGGAGAGGTTGGGGGAGGGTGTAGGGCTGACAATGGGTGAAGAGGGATGTGGGTTCTGCTGAGAGCTACGGGGGCGGAGGCACGGAAACTGGTGCCTGTGAGGCTCAAGGTCCTTATCTTAGCTTGGCCAGCTTCTGAAGTGTTAGCATGACTTGGCTCTGCTATTTTGATGATGCATGTGGGTCTTTTGAAAAAGCGGCAGGTTCAGCTAGGGGTCTTCGGGGGCTTTATGCGTGGGTGGTCCATAATTGGGGGGGGCAGTATTGAGGCAGTTGTGGGGATGCGAAGGGGATGTGACCACTTTTTTTGGGGGGTGATTTGTTTTTTACGGGGGTGTCTGGGGGTTTTGGATGGGTGGGTGGTAGAGAGTGGGGATGGTTAAAGGAAATGATTTTTGCTGGGGGAGTGTTTATGGTAGTGTTTACACGTTGGGATGTGTGAGTCTGTTGTTAGGATTATTGTCATGATTGTGGGTGTTTGTCATGTGGTGTCTCCCATTTGGGTGGAAATGCCATGGTGGTAGGGGGGAGGGTTGCATGGGGGGTTTTGTGTTGGGATGGTGTTATGGAATGGGGTAGTGGGGCGGGTTTTGGCGGGGGAATTTTTTAGGGGTTTAGGGGACAATGACTGGAGTGGTTGGCTAAAATTGGGAGGAGGTTGAGCTTGAATTGTTTGGGGATGCTGTTGGTGTGTTTGGTGGGGTGGGGGGGGGGAAAGGACATGAGGAACTGGGGGTTGGGGGTAGCGAGGTATTGGTGGTGGAATGGTAATGGTCGTGGTTGTGGTGTCGAGGGTGTGTGTGTGTGGCAGTTGATGGGGGGAGGTGAGGGTGCTTGGGGGCGGTAGGGGGGCTGGTGATGGGACATGTTCGGGAACCATGGGGTCCGTGGTTAAGGAATGTGTCGAGGAGGTGGTGGAGGGGGTTATGGCATGACCGGAGTGTCTAGGGTTCCTGGTTGGAGTTTGCTGCTATAGACCGGTGGATTTTACATTCATCGGGCTGTGGGGGATTAATGGCAGGGCGAATGCACGACTAGGGTGATATTGTGTGTCAGTGTACTTTAGTGGGACCTGTAATGGACCTTGGGGTTGGTATTCAATATTTGTGTGTAAAGTATTTAAAATTATATTCGCTTCAAGGGTTTGATCTCGTTCCTGTGTGAATTAAACATAATGCTGCGAACATCCACGTCTAAACCCAACGATAACCATCGACGAGACGGAGGGAAATTGTATTTGTACGATTAAATAACTTGGTTTTCTTTTTGGACCCGTGTGTAAAAGAAAGTTTCTTTTGAGTAAAGACCCCCCAAGATATTTCTTATTGAAGACAAGATTCACATAATTATCCAAATAGAAAACCTATGTTAGAAGTATGCGCCGTAAAAATCTCTAACGGTAATATAAGAAAAATCAATTTTCCCTCACCGGCACCAATCGATCATCTTACAAGATTAACATTAGCCTACAGACTTAATTAGCCGCCAGACTTAACATTAGCTACAGACTTATCAATAGCCTAACGAGACCTTAGCATTAGCCTACAGTATAATATAATCTACCAGAATTAACTTACTAGGACTACCAGAATTCAACCTAATAGATACCAGGAATTAATTATATGAGACTACCAGAATTAACTTTAGTACTTAGTACTTACAGACCATGTATAAGAAGAATTTGCAGCACAGCTTCTATCCATCCTTAAATCCATAGCTTATCCTAAAATAGTTAGTTATAAACAAGAAAAGTGCTACAATCTCATTATGTTACCTATACTAGTTATTTTTCATACTACAGAATTAATATCCTAGCAGTATTAATTTTAACTAGAAGTAACTCCACTACAACTTTACAAACTTCAAATTTTAACCTCCCTCAAAGGGAGTACAGTTTAACATTCAATGGCTTACACTAAGAAGTTTAAACCTTTGGTGTACATCAAATCCTTGGTGAGAAGGTTCTGCAAACATTAAATCAACTATGAATCTTGATAACTCTATTAGTCTATTCTCATATAAATCTCTTATAAAATGGGAATCGGATCTCAATATGCTTTGTCCTGAATGGGCGCCAACAGGATTCTTAATAAACACCTTATAGTGCTCTCTTTATCAATATGGATTTCGGTGTCATGAAATTGAAACCATTATCCTCATATGATTTGATACCATTAATACTGCCCATAAAATTAGCAGCTGCAACATATTCTGCCTCAGTTGTAGAATTTGCCACAATAGTCTGCTTCTTGCATTGCTAAGATATCAATCTTCTTCTAAGAAATTATCATCCACCTGTAGTTGATTTTCTATCAAGGCTGGCTCCTCCATAGTCACTGTCTAAGTAAGCTTCTAGTTCAAAAGGTGAATCCCTAGGATACCATAAACTAAGTTTGGGTTGATGTTTGAGATACCTAAAAATCCTTTTTACTACATTTAAGTGTGAAACTTTTGGAGTGACTTGAAATCTAGCACAAGCACAAACAGCAAACATGATGTCTGGCCTTGATGCTAGTCTTAAACATTTGGATCCAATCATAGACCGGTCGACGTTGTAATATACATCGGCACTACCATCTTCATCCTTGTACAGGGGTTTATTAGACTCTATAGGCGGTAGTAGCTGTTCTGATGGATAAAAATTCAAACTTCTTTAAGATGTCAGCTACATACTTATCCTGTCTTAATAAAGATCTCTCAGATGTTGCTTCACTTGTAGTCCCATAGAATGTGAGTTTCCATGGAAACTCATTGGAATCTTTTGTGCATACGTTCTTAAACTTATACACGAGGAATTGTTTGGTAAAACCAAAAATTATGTCATCTACATACCTTGTACGTACATAATGTCTCGCTTTTTCTTCTTGATACATAATGTTTTGTCTTGGTTACCTCTGTGGATGACACTTTTCCATTAGGATAGAGAAGTGTCTCATACAAGCTCTAGGGAGACTTGTATGTGACCCATATAGAGCTTTGATACCTTATAGACTTTATTTGGATGAGCAGGATCAACAAAACTGAAGGTGATGTTCTACACTACTTCTTCAATCGTGCCATAAGACACATGCACTTTTAACATCATTTTGGTAAGACAGTAAATCCCATGTAATGAGCATATAGGATAAAATAACCTATTGCCTCAATTCTGGCAACAGGTGCAAAACTCATCATAATCTATACCTACCTCTGTCCTAAACCCTTGTGCTACAAGCCTGTGCTTTTGTTTTCACATCAATACTTCTCTCATCCCTCTTATTCCTGAGCCTAACTTTGTGCCAATTACTTTTTTCCAATATGGCAATCAACAAGTAACCAACCTTCTATAGTTACTTGAAGCGATTCACTCTTGCATTGCATTCAACCCAGCTTTCATCTGTAAGCTTGTGAATATAGTCTTGGGTTTTCTTGAAAGAGAAAACATGCAAACCAAATAGTTCTAATGATCCCTTGTGGTCTTGTTCTGTTTAGTCTTATAGTGAATGTAACTATACAAGGCTTGTTTGTGTGAAGAAGCCATTGCATCTTCCCTCTTGTTTGAACTGCTAATGTAGGATTCCTAGAATTTGTCCTTTTGGATGATCCTTATGAATTCTGAGTGTGGGAATAGGACTGACAGCAATGGTGTTATCCATGTTGTTGAAATTAGCCTCTGCACCCACATCTTCATCATCATCATAAGCACCATTGAATATTCCATCATTTGGAAGAGTGTCAGAAGCATCTTCCAAGGCAGGCATATTGAGATCAATGGGTAAATCAGCATTAGGGAGAGTAGATGCATTCAATAGTATTTTACCTCCAAGATAGCAAATGATGATTCATCAGCATTTGCACTGTGGAAGTATGAGCAGCAACTAACATTTAGGTGTGGTTTAGACCTATCAGTACTTAACAAATGATCTATCTTGTACTAACAAAATGACCTATCAGTACTAACAGATGGCTTCAGTACTAAGCTGGTTAGACTGGTAGTGAGCAGCCTTATTTTATTTTGAGATGCAATTCTCTCTTATCTTTTTCAAGGCTATACACCCCCCACCCCCCGTACCACCACTCCCAACCCCACCCCCCCGCCCCCCCCCCCCCCCTCCCCCCCCCCCCCCCCCCCCCCACCCCACCTCCCCCGCCTCCTTCCCCACCCCCGGCTTTAGCAGCCAATTCCTGAGTAACCATCATCTCAAGTTCATCATGCAAGACTTGTTTATCTTCTGGCATTCTGTGTTGTCCTTCCTTTATCATTAAACATCTACCTCCCTTATTTTCTTCGAATCTGTATATCCTTGCTGGAGAAGCGTTTTCAGAAGGTTTGTCTTGTGCAACTTGAATAACATCCTTTACTGGATTCCTTGTCCTATGAGCGTTTGTAGTGAATGCAGTATGTATTCTGAGTAGGTCCTTTATCTTTCCTTGATGGTCTGTGCAACATTATGAATCTTGTTGTACCTTGCATCCACTTTATTTGATGTTTCTCACTAACTGGAATATAATTCAGTGGAATTGGTTGAGAAATCAAGATCAAACAATCATTTAGGACCAGTTTCCATGTCACATTTGGTTGATCTTCAAGAAAATTAATGTGCAGATTATCTTCTATCCTTTTGATCCTTTTGTTGTATACTCTAAAGGCTTTACTAGAGGTAGAGTATCCAAGCAAATATCCTTCATTAGATTTCCATTCAATTTATCCAAGGGAATCTAAGGTGTTCAAAAAATAGTCCAGGTGGCACAAACGGTTCTAAAACTTAATAACTAGGTGATTTACTTATTAATAGTTCATAAGGTGTCTTATTTTGAGGTTTGGGATCTACTTAATACATATTCAGTACATAGCATGCAGTATTAACTGCCTTGGCCCAAATAGGATACGGTAAAGTGAGTTGTGCTAACATGTTCTAGCTACTCATTTAGGGTCTTGTTTTTCCTTTCTACCAATACCATTCTGCTATGGAGTCTAGTATCTAGGTGGACCTTTACAATTTTTTTATATTTTTGAATTTATATGACCTTAAAATCATTGCCATAATTTAGACTCATCTGCTGTTGCATTTGCATATAAACAAGTTATACCTCCAGAAGGAACAATGTTCTTTAAATCTAAGCTGTACACACCATCTTTTTAGGAGCTTCTAAGTCAACTTGACTTTTCATCATGAAGCTTTAAGCTAGGAGACAACGATAGGCATTCAGATCAGTAAAAAGGACACTATTTTTCTTGTCACACATTTGTGAGACAGAGAAAAGGTTAAACTTAAGTTCATCTACAAAATAAACATCATCAAAGTCTAAATTAGCAGTTTTGATTTTACCTTTACCCGTTATTTTACCTCCTTTAGGATCACTTCCAAGCACAAATCATCATTGAAATCTTATAGTTGAAAGATAAGCTTTGTTGCCAGTCATATGGCTAGAGCAACCACTATCCTCCACTGCATGATCCTGTACAAGACTCTGTTGCCTGCACAAAAAAAAGAGAATTAGTATCTCTTAGGATCCAAGCCATTACAAACTTGGAAATCCTTTTGAGGCAACATACTAACTTCTTGAGCATGATGATCCACTGTTCTTTGGACACATGATCATGGTAAATTCCCTTAGGCCTCCAAACCCATCTTACTTTTTAAGGTTAGTATCCAGCTTACTTCTTACCAGTATTAACTAATTGCTCTTTCTGTAGTAGTCATATTTTTAATCCCATAAGTTTTAACATCTTGTTTTAATTCTTTGGGTCTAAAGGCTGGTTTTGTGTAGTAAGACCTCTTGATAGGTGAACATGAGCCTCTTGGTCTTACATTGTCCATTCTTGGGTAAATGGGTCTAGAAGCATAAATGGCTATAGTATAATTACTTGGCCTAGCTAGGACAAACAAAGCCTTAGCAGTATTAATACTGGCCGATGCAAACCTGTTTTGGTTGTACACTGCTAGGACAAAGGTCTCACTAAATGTGGGTTTTTTGAAACGTTTGGTATGATTACTCTTCTGGTATTATCCATACTGGTATTGCCTCCCCCCCTTTATCAGTATTAACCAATTTTTTTAGATTAGTCTCTTGACTTCTTTTTGTCATTAAAAATTATCGTCGTTTATCATGATCGCTCAGTTCTTCATTTTTTCTTTTTTTCTTGATCTTAACGGTTTTCTTTAAATCATTGTTTTTTTATCATTTCTTTTTTTTTTTCTAATCAATATTGTTTTATCTTTTTACATTACTACTTTTCTACAAACAAAACAGGCTTTTACTTTCCTAAAACCAACTCTTTTTTTATGAGAATTTTGACCACTTTTATCATTTCTAGTCTTAACTGTTTGATTATCAGGTCTAACTTTTTGCACTCCAAACATTTCCTCCTCATCATCTGAGGTCCAATCCTCAATGATAACACTATCTTTGTTAATCTTAGGATTAGACAACACACTGGACTCACTGACTGACTTAGGGCTTTTAGTATTTGTATCATTTGTTCTTAACCTAACAGTCTCCATTGTTTTAGTTATTAAGCTCAGTTGTTTGTGGATTTAATGATTTTATTCCTATATGGCATATTCATCTACCTGCAAATGATTTGTCTGCTTTGGGGGTTATGAAGTTCCTGTTAATCGGGAGGGGGAACATCTTTATACCTATCTGCTTTAGAAGACCTATCATTAGCTAGTGTGGGCTCTTCATCACTAGATCTGCCATCAAAAACATTAAAACTATTCTCACTATCAGTTTCATGATTGCTACTTAATTTATTTAATTGTGGTGCTTTATCCTTAACCAGTTTTTTATCTTCTAGCACTCATTTACTGTATGTATTTTCATCAAGATTCTTAGATGATTCTTCCCATTTTGCAATCTTATCTTTTAACTCATCTCTTTCTTTAACAGCCTTCTCTAATTCCAGATTTAAGTTGTTAATTTTTATTTCTCTACATTTAAGCTCATAATTCTAAAATTCATATTTCTAACACCCACTAGTAACTCATTTTTTTTTCATGTCCAATAATCATGGATTCTAGTGACTCTAATAGTATTTCATAACCCCTGATGTCTAGTTTTGCTTTGTTATGCTTTTCTCTTTCAGTATCATAGTTCTTTTGAAGACACTTTAAATGATTCAAGACATTGTTTAGAACATTTTTGTACCTCACTGTCAGAAGAACTTGATGAGCTTGAAGAGGAGATTGCCATCAAAGCATAGTTGACTGGTTCTACATCAAAATCATTGCTCCAGTCATAGCCTCCTAGAAACCATCTATGGAGCCACAGTGCCTGTGATGAAGATTCATTAGTTGGTGCATTGCTCCTGCCATTGTCACCATAAGATCTTCTTCCTTGACTCCTTCCAGATCTACATTCTCTAGCAAAATGCCTTTTTCTGTGACAGTTGTAGCACTCAATCTTTGACTTGTCAAGAGAAACATGTCATTTTTCTTTGAAGTCCATATTCCTTCCTGTCCTTTGAATGAACTTCTTTACTCTTATAGTCAACATAGCCACCTGCATCGAAAGATCCTAATTCCTCTAAGGTCATCTCCATCCATCTGTTGAAAAATCTTATTCTCAAGTTGAGAACTGGTTGTTGGTTGTGCAAGGAAAGAGTGTTTAGTACAATCCTATGCACATGGTGTAGTTGGCAACTTGATTAATTCCAACTAGCAGTACTAACACCAAAAATCTCCACTTGGGGACTTACTAACTTAATTTCTAGTACTGCCAGTATTCTCAAAGGAGAAAAAAGCCAATTCTAAGAAAGCAGAGTTGGAACCTCGAAGACCTTTTCAATTTCTTCTTCATACCACTTAACTATTGTTGTTAAAAGGCATCAATATCAATCCATCAATGTCTGCTTATTTCTCGTGATGAGAGCAATCTTTGTTCCATGAGAAGGAAGACTTCTAAGGAACTTCTAGTTAATGTCTTCCTTTGAAATTGGAGCACCATGAGCCTCCAATTGACTTATCAGTTTTTGAAATCTATCATACGCTTTGTCCAAGCTTTCATTTGATGCAGTAGAAAAATTTTCAAATTGATGTTAGAACATTTTTCTGCATATCTTGGATTCTAATTAACCATCGAACCTCGATTTGATTGCCTCCCAGAGAGATTTTAGCATCAGCAACATGTGAAACTTGAGGAGGGTTATCATCAGGTATTGTTTAAAATTCAAGATGCTTTTAAACTCTTTCTAATTTCTTCTAGCAGCCAGGTTGTTTGGGCGTCCTTAGAGCAGGAGGGGCAGATGGTTTTCTCAGTTATTGGTGAAGGCTCTTTTTCTAGATCTCTATTGACAATAACATCCCATAGATTATGGTCTGTATGACAGATATATTGTTGCATTCTCATGCTCTAAATATCGTACTCTCCCTTCCTAATGATAGGGATTTTCATTGCAGTGATTGTGGGTGGAGGAATGTCTTGTTCTGCCATCTTACAGTTAAGTTTTTCTTATTCAGAGTTTCCACACAAGCTTTGATACCACTTGTTGGATCGATTTACTGAATAGATCTAAACCTTCAGCTTGCAAGAGTTTGCTCTTTAGATACTCTGAAAAGCACATATTGAATCGCTGATGTGAACACTATTGATTATGCGGATCTAATCAATAATGCTAAGAAGAACAATAATGAATACTACAAAAGAACTTTTATATTAAACTTTGAATCTTCCTAGGTTACAGATTAGAAACTACGATTTCTATTCGATCTCTATGATCTTGTGTAGAACTATATCTACTAAACATGCCTAGGGTTCCTTTTATAGACTAAGAAACCCTAATGGGCTTTACGAAATGAGTTATAAGATAATTGCTTATCCTTTCCTAAGATATCTCATGATATCTTTAACTTTAACTAATGTCTGCGTAAGCGGACTTAAACTATTACATAAGCTGTATTAACTATTTAACAAAACTAGTCAAGTACTAAATACGATACCTTCTACTAGTACTAACTATGTAACTAGAGAACTAACTATAATACATAACAGAATTAAGTTCGGCTATACAAAATTCCTAAACAAATTTAGTAGCCACTATGGCATTGCTGTTATTTGGTCTTGCCAAAAACAAAAATTTAACTTTTCCTATTACATTTTTGACAATTATGGTGGAAAAACTTTGAGGGTGTTGGGGTTAAGTTTCTTATGATCAGGTTTGTGTAAGTTCTTCCTAAACAATCAACGTTAAAGGAATGACCAAAACATATATGGATTTATGTTACCCTTCCCACACCAAAAAGGGGTTTGCTAACATGAAGAGGGAGAAGGAAAGGGATTTTATGGTAAGGTCACACCTCTTTTCCAAACAATGATGGTTCAAGCTCCAGAAGATATGGGTGAAGATTCAGTAGCTGCTCCTACTGATTCTCATTCCACACCCATTATTACTCAACCATCATCATCTAAGCCTCAAAAGAAACAGTCTAGAAGAAAACAGAGGAAGGACAGTGGTCCTACAGAGCCTATCCTTGATGAGGTTACTAATAAGGAACCTATATCTACCCCTTCATGTGATCCACCTCAAAGTGGTGAGGATAGATTGCACTGACTGAATTGATGAGTTTATTACAGTATTCAGAGAAGGTTCTGATTTGGAGAGAAAGCAAAGAATTCATTAGGTATGCTCAAGCAAAGGAGATTGCTAGTTTAAAGAAGAGAGTTAAGTAGTTGGAAAAGAGAAGGAAGTCAAGAACTTTAGGGCTCAAAAGGTTAAGGAAGGTTGGTTCAGCTAGTAGGGTAGAATCCTCTAATGATGTTAGTCTGGGTGCTCAGGAGGATGCATCCAAATAGGAGAGGAAGATAGCTGATCTTGCTGCTGATAAATGAGGTGACTTGATTGATGAGACTTAAGAAAGTAATGATAAAGAGATGTTGTTTGATGTACAAGATGATTTACAAGGTGAAGAAGTTGTTGCTGAAAAAGAAGTTGCTGAAAAGGAAGTTAGTGTTGCTGATCCAGTTACTACTGCTGGTGAAGTAGTTACTACTGCTAATGTTGAAGTTACTACTGCCAGTGCTCCAACAACAACTATTGATGAGTTGACTCTGGCTCAGACTCTAATAGAGATCAAAGCAGCTAAACCCAAAGCTGTTACAATTGCTGCTACAATAACTACAACTACAAGACCCAAGGCTAGAGGGGTTGTAGTTCAAGAGCTAAGTAAATTCAAAACAACATCAAACACTTTCATAGACTCACAATTCACCGGTCTAAAGGACAAAGGGGCATTGGCACTAATGGTTTGAAACCTGAAAAAGCCATCAAAACGAAAGATCAAATTTGCACTTGATGAAGAATTAGCACTCAGATTGCATGGCTGTAAGAACAAGCTGAGTTGAAAGAATGCAAATAAGAAGAGTTGCATAGAAGAGCTAGTAGAGCAGCAAAGCAATCATTGTTGAATGGATTAGCATTCAAGCTATGATTAGCTGAATGAGCAATTAGCTGCAAAGACTTCAAGCTGTAAGAACAAGAACAATTCTCCATTAAAGAAAGTCAAGAATGATTAGTGGTAAGATGATATAAAGGGAAAAAGTTTTGCTAGCACAAAAGAGCAGCAGTGCACACGAGTGTTAACCCACCTACAAAACTCAGATATGTAATGAATGTGTGATACTAAAGAATATGGGTAGATACAAGCATGATCAACTAAAGAAGGAGTTATAAGAATTCAGAAAGCTATTTGACAAAGCATCAAACAAAGTAAATTCATTTGTTCTATGGATTCAGAGGTGGAGGAAAAGCACGTGTGACAAGAACTGAGATAGTTTAAAAGAGCATGAGATGAGCTTGAATTTGATAAATCAAAGAAGCAGAGATAGATTAAGCATGTAGGAAGTGAAGAAGTATTACACCTTTGTGTGTTGTTGCAATCCTATTGCATCCATATCATAACTTGTAAATCATTTGTAAATTGATGCTATACCTCTAGCTACTAAGCCTCCAATGATTGTTGAATACACGATTGATAAAGATGGAAGGATGGAATACTTTAAGTTGATAAGGGCTGATGGAAGCTCAAACAAGTATTCATCAATGATAAAGATGCTTCAGGGTATTGATAGAGAAGACTTGGAGACCCTCTGTAAGTTGGTTAAAGCTAAACATGGAAATACAAAGCCAGAGGAGGATTATGAAAGAGTGTTATGGGGTGATTTGAAAGTAATGTTTAAACCTGACATTAAAAGTGAAGTATAGAGAAATCTACAAGGATACAAAGTGACTGTTTGGAAGTTGTTTAATAACTGTAGAGTGCACTTTGTAAGGTTTAGAAATCTACATATCTTTATGTTGGTTGAGAAAATATATTCCCTTACACCAATAACAATCTCAAACATGCTGAATAAGAAGCTTTAAGCTCATCGTTAGAATGAGATGTGTTATCAATTACTCAAGCTCATGATAAAGCAGGAAAAGGGTCAATGAAGTGCTTGAATGCATCCTCCTGGTGTTGGTGAAGACTTTTAATGAAACTTGAAGATTCAAAAGATGAACATCAAGTTTAAGGGAGGATTGTTGGGTTTAAAAGACTTCAAGATGATTCTTAGAGTTACTACTACTCAGTTACAACTACTGGAAGGATTAACGCTGTTAGAGATGAGATCAAAGACATATCAGAGAAGAGATAAAGGTTGATTGAAGAACAAGAATACTTATGAAGATAAGTATCAATTATTTGAAAGAAGATATGTATAAACTTATTTGTTTAAGAGATTATGTTTACTTATAGAAAAGATCATAATCGCTTGACGCATTTTGTAAGCCCATTAGGGTTTCCTTAGTGTATAAAAGGAACCCTACGGCATAGATCTAGAGATCAGTTTTCATATTAGTATTCATAGTTTGCATAGCAATCATAGTTAGTATTCATAGCTATTTTGTAACTCAAAATAGTATTCAATATATTGAAAGTTTAGTAAAGATCTTGTTTTTACTGTTTCATTGTTCTTCTTAGTATTGCAAACTAGATTCCGCATAGTTTGTGATATTCTCAATCTTAGTTTCTACTATAGTTGTCTTGGATCTATCCAATATAACTAAGCTTTAACAAGCTAAGTAAGATCTGTCAAGAAGGGATCAACAAGTGGTATCAGAGCTTGTTGAGAAACTCTGAATAAGAAGAACACTATATCTACACAAGATCTCATAATCAAAGAGAAGATGGAATCACAGTCAGAAACTACCCAAACAGTGTCTGCACTAAAACTTCCTATACTCAAAACAGGAGACTATGATCTATGGAGCATGAGAATGGAGCAATATCTTACTCACACTGATTATGCTCTTTGGGAGGTTATTATGAATGGTGATGCACCTGCTATTGCATCAGCTAGTACTGAAGGTCCCATTCCTCCCAAAACTGCTGAACAAAAGCTAGCAAGAAAGAATGAATTGAAAGCAAAAAGCACTCTGTTGTTGGCCATTCCTGATGAGCACCTATTGAAGTTTCATGGAATCAAGGATGCAAAGACCTTATGGGAAGCAATCAAGGCCAGGTTTGGAGGCAACAAAGAATCAAAGAAAATGCAGAAAACCATTCTGAAGCAGCAATATGAGAATTTTACTGCATCAAGATCTGAAGGACTGGATAAAACCTATGATAGGTTTCAGAAACTCATCAGCCAATTGGAAATTCATGGTGAAGTTATCTCCCAGGAAGATGCAAATCTTAAGTTGCTAAGAAGTCTACCATCAGCTTGGAACAATATTGCCTTGATCATGCGTAACAAAGCTGATCTAGATGAGTTGAGCATGGACGATTTGTACAACAACTTGAAGGTGTATGAAGCTGAGATTAAAAGCCAATCAAGCTCAAGCTCAAACTCTCAGAATGTGGCTTTTGTATCTTCAGATGATACTAGCAGTACTAATGAAGCAGTTAATACTGCTCATGATGTTCCTGCTGCTAGGTCAAAGGGACAAGCTTCTTCCTCAACCTATGCTGATGATGTCATGTTTTCCTTCTTTGTCAATCAATCTAATAGTCCACAGTTGGACAATGAAGATCTTTCGCTATCTAATCACATATATGAAACCAAGATCGTGAAGTAAAAGATTCTTTGTAGATTATCAAGATACTTGTGATAACACAAAGTTATGGTATCTGACATTTTAGAATATATATATTCTTTATTGCTCCCCCATACACATGTGCATCGATATTCAAAAGTTGTTTTGCACATGCAAGTGTATCAAGCTATTACATATAAACAATTGAATCATTAGTTATAATATTTTTAAGTCACATTTTCTCCCCCCGAAAAAAGTCATGCAACTTTTGTATGTGTTTGATAAACAATAGACAATAAAATAAAGTTTAATCTCTCCCTCAATTCAATGCGGATATAGAATATACTAATTAACTGCACAGATATTCAATAAAATATCTAAACGAGACCTGAAATTAGAGTGATAAATCAGTCTGTCTGAAAAAACAGCTTGTGGTTCGTTCCAATCTCTCAGCAAAAGAATCAACAATAGATTTTCAATGAATGAGTCCAAAAAGAATCCTTTGTGAGCATTTCCTGCAAGACTGTTAGTAGCACTGATTCTCCCCTCAAACATTGACTTGTATTTTCTAATTAAAGCAGCTGAGTCATTGTTTTGAGATGTAGTACTTTGACGATTCATCGTACATAATGTCGTGCTAGCAGCTTGTGTCCAATGTACCAAATAAGGACGATCTGTACGACCTGCATTGGAAATAGAGGATGCTGTAGAATTTGAGACATCGGATACCCAATTTTGTTAGGGGTCCCATTGGTTAGCAGATAAATCATTAGCATTCACAGGATCAAATGATAGGCCTTTTTTCTGCATTAGGGGGACTTGCCAGTGGAATAGTCCTTTAGTTTGCTATCTTTACGTTTGTAACTAGTGAGAGGCTTCTTAGAGAACCTAGGTGTTACAATGACATTATTAGCAGGTTCACTAGTACTAACGCTTTTGGATTTTTCTAAAGGTACTACTTTAGGTTTAGTGATCCTAGTTAAAGGGCACGTATTACCTAAAGTAATTTTTCTTCCTGTGGGCCCCCACTTAGAACCAACACTAGCAAATATTTTGCCAGTAGCTTTCCAAACTTGCTTCACAGTCGCATCATTATTAACCTTGGGGTTTTTAGCATTCACAAAATTCAAATTGTTTCTTTGTTGAATTGATGATGGCAATTTGTTGATGATAACATTAAGGGTTTTATATTAACCTTGGGGTTTTTACCATCATGTATCCTTAACAGTGGTAACACGATTTATACTAATCATATAGATTTGAGGCTTGGTGGAAACGTATGATAATAAAACCTTGTTTAATAACATTACTGTTCTTTATATTCTGCTGTGCATATTAATGTTATTTGTAAAATGATCCTAGATGGCTTAAAAGATCTTAACAATTGGTATCAGAGCCTCGTGGCTCGTGATGTCTAGGATTACAAGGTGATTTTGTGTCGTGTTTATGAAGTGAAAAAGGTAGAAATTTTTTGTTTTTGGTGATTAGCATGTTTGAAGAAGATTAGGGTTTTTGGAAACCCTAATTCAATAAAAATAGAAAGTTTTCATGATGGCTGTTTTTTGATCCTTGAAGGACGAAGGGTATGATCATCATGACTGGAAACCCTAATATTTTTGTGGTTGGTTCGTACCTACAAGGGAGGATTAGTGACAG
>BQNB010059005.1:0-35195 GCA_026074375.1 Tanacetum coccineum | reverse complement strand
TGAAATACAGTGCTGGTTCATTTGTGAGTAAGGCTTTAACATGGCGGAACTCTCAGATCCGCACGCTAAGTCGGGAAGTTGTTGTTAGTATGTCATGGAATGACTTTAAGTGTATGATGATACAAGAGTTTAATCCTTGTCATGAGATGCAAAAGTTAGAATCTAAGTTGTGAAATCACGCCATGGTTGGGGCTGGCCATGCTGCGTATACTAATAGGTTTCATGAGTTAGCTAGGTTAGTTCTACATTTGGTAACTCCTGAGAGTACGATGATTGAGAGGTATGTGTATTGCCTTGCTCTACAAATCCGTGGGATGGTGGTAGCAACAGAGCCAAAGACTATGCAAAAGGCTGTGCAGATTTCTGGTGCACTGACTGATGAGGCTGTTAGAAATGGAATAATTAAGAAGGTTGAGAAGAGAGGAAATGTGGGGGAACCTAGCAAGGATAGGAATGGAAGGGATGATAATAAGAGGACCAAGACTGTGAATGCTTTTGCTACTACTGTGAACCCTGTAGGAAGAGAGAATACGGGTACTTGGCCCAAGTGTACCACATGCAACTCCTACCATGCACCCGGTGGACCTTGTCGCATATGCTACAACTCTAACCGCCCGAGTCATTTGGCAAAGGATTATAGAAGTATGCCAAGGAATGTGAATCTTGTCAATGCTAGAAACCCACCTGTTAGGGCATGTTATGAGTGTGGTAGTACCGACCATGTTAGACCAGCTTGTCCTACATGGAATAGGGTACAAGGACCGGGAGGAAACCGTCCAAACCAAGTTGTTGCTAATAACGAGAGTCAGGGCCGTGGAAACCAAATGAACCAGGTTAGGGGTAGGGTATTCATGTCGGGATCAGAGGAAGCTCGCCAGGATCCAAACATTATAACGGGTACGTTTACCTTAAACAAGCACTTTGCCACTACCTTATTTGACTCTGGTGCCGACTATAGTTTTGTTTCAATTACCTTCATACCTCTGTTAGGCTTAGAGCCCAGCGACTTAGGTTTCAAATATGAGATTGAAATAGCTAACAGACAGCTAGTAGAGATCGATAAGGTTATTAAGGGTTGCAAATTATAAATTGAGGGTCATATCTTTGACATCAACTTAATACCTTTTTGGACATGGGAGTTTTGATGTGATTATAGGTATGGACTGGTTGTCTAATTATAAGGCTGAGATAATTTGCCATGAGAAGGTAGTAAGGATACCACTACCGGATGGAAACATGCTTAGAGTATTAGGAGAGACACCGGAAGATAAAGTGAGATTTTTGATGGGTGTTAAGAAACAAGAAGAGATTGTTATGGTTAGAGATTTTCCTAAGGTATTTTTGGATGATCTATCTGGATTACCGCCTATTCGGATTGAGTTAATCCCTGGAGCAACGCCAGTAGCAAAGTCTCCTTATCGTTTGGCACCTTCTGAATTAGAGGAGTTGTCGGGACAACTCAAGGAACTCCAAGACAAAGGTTTCATTCAACCAAGTTAATCGCCTTGGGGAGCGCCGGTATTGTTCGTTAAAAAGAAGGATGGTTCCTTTAGGATGTGTATTGACTATAGAGAATTGAATAAGTTGACTGTTAAGAATCATTATCCGCTACCTAGGATTGATGATCTATTTGACCAACTGCAAGGGTCGTAGTTTTTCTCTAAGATATATCTTAGGTCTGGATACCATTAGCTGAGAGTGCATGAGGATGACATTCTAAAGACTGCGTTTAGAACTCGTTATGGACATTTCAAGTTCACTGTAATGCCCTTTGGTCTGACTAATGCACCAGCAATATTTATGGACTTGATGAATAGAGTTTGTAGGCTGTATCTTGATAAGTTTGTGATAGTGTTCATAAACGACATCTTAATCTACTCTAAGACTCAAGAGGAGGATGTAGAACACTTAAGGTTAGTCTTGGAACTGCTCAAAAAGGAGAAACTGTATGCTAAGTTTTCTAAGTGTGAATTCTGGCTAGGAGAAGTACAGTTTCTTGGGCATGTGATAAATGGTAATGAGATTTATGTGGACCCCAGTAAGATTGAAGCTGTTAAGAATTGGAAAGCCCCTTGAACTCTGACTGAGGTTCGTTCGTTCTTTAGATTGACTGGGTATTACCGTAAGTTCATTGAGAACTTTTCTAAGATAGCTAAGTCTCTTACTATCTTGACTCAAAAAAGTAAGACTTTTAATTGGGGTGAGGAACAGGAATATGCATTTCAGACCTTAAAGGATAAGTTGTATAATGCGCCTGTTCTAGCTCTCCCCGATGGATCAAAAGATTTTGTAGTATATTGTGATGCGTCCGAGATAGGACTAGGCTGTGTGTTAATGCAGAGAGGTAAAGTGATAGCCTATGCGTCTAGGCAGTTGAAAATTCATGAGAATAATTATACTACCCATGATTTATAGTTGGGTGCGCTTATGTTTGCACTTAAGATCTGGAGACATTATCTGTATGGGACAGAGAGTGTGATCTATACGGATCATAAGAGTCTTCAGCATATCTTTATTCATAAAGAGTTGAATATGCGACAACGTCGCTGGATAGAGTTGTTTAGTGATTATGACTGTGAAATTCGCTACCATCCTGGTAAGGCGAATGTGGTGGCTGATGCCCTAAGTAGGAAAGAAAGAGTAAAGCCTAAGAGAGTTAGAGCTATAAATATGATCCTTCAGTCAAGTATCAAGGATAGGATACTGACGGCTCAAAAGGAGACTGTGGATGAATCTGCTGGATTGCAGAAAGGTTTGGATGAGATGATTGAACTTAGGAATGATGGAGCGTTGTATTACCTGGATCGAATATGGGTGCCTTTGAAGGGTGATGTGAGCACCCTGATAATAGACGAAGCCCATAAGTCAAAGTACTATGTACACCCAGGAGCTGATAAGATGTATTATGATTTTAGAGATAGGTATTGGTGGCCTGGGATGAAAAAGGATATAGCTAAGTATGTTAGTAGGTGTTTGACTTGTCTGAAGGTTAAGACTGAGTATCAAAGGCCATCTGGCCTGCTCCAGCAACCTGAGATTCCCATATGGAAATGGGAAGGGATAACTATGGATTTTGTAACTAAGTTGCCTAGGACTAGTAATGGGCATGACACAATCTGGGTCATTGTGGACCGGTTGACTAAGTCTGCTCATTTTCTACCTATGCGTGAGGATTATAAGATGGAAAGGTTGGCTAGATTATATTTGAATGAGATAGTTGCTAGACATGGTGTGCCGATCTCGATTATATCGTATCGTAATAGTCGTTTCACATCAAGGTTTTGGCAGTCAATGCAAGAGGCACTAGGAACTCGCTTAGATATGAATACGGCTTATCACCCTCAGACCGATGGTCAGAGTGAGCGTACTATTCAAACTTTGGAATACATGCTTAGAGCGTGTATCCTAGACTTCAGAGGAAGTTGAGATGTTCATCGTCATTTGGTTGAGTTTTCGTATAATAATAGTTATTATTCTAGTGTAAGATGTGCGTCATTTGAGGCTTTGTATGGTAGGAAGTGTCGTTCCTCGATTTTGTGGGCTGAGGTTGAGAAGGTCAGTTGATAGG
This sequence comes from Tanacetum coccineum, assembly GCA_026074375.1. NCBI lineage: Eukaryota > Viridiplantae > Streptophyta > Magnoliopsida > Asterales > Asteraceae > Tanacetum > Tanacetum coccineum. The sequence goes on along the minus strand of BQNB010059005.1, from coordinate 31,627 downwards.
ACCTGAGTTAGTGCGAGAGACTACTTAGAAGATCTCGCATATTAAGAATAGACTTAAGGCTGCACGTGATCGTCAGAAAAGTTATGCCGATAAGAGGAGAAAGCCTCTAGAATTTAGTGTAGGTGACTATGTCTTGCTCAAAGTGTCGCCTTGGAAAGGTGTGGTACGCTTTGGAAAGAAAGGAAAGTTAGCACCTAGGTTTGTTGGAACATTTAAGATTATTAAGAAAGTAGGCCCTATGGCCTATCGGTTAGATTTGCCTGAGGAGTTTAATGGTGTTCATGACACGTTCCACGTGTCAAACCTTAAGAAGTGTTTGACTGATCCAACACTAAAAGTGCCTTTGGATGAGATCCAAGTTGATACTAAGTTAAATTTTGTGGAAGAGCCTATGGAAATTTTATTGATGTTAGTAGTTGAATTTTGGGGATGAAATTCTTTTAAGGGGGTAGAATGTAACCTTTGCCCTTTTTGTGTTCAGAATATTTCATTAATAGTCCTTTGACTATTTAACTTTTGTCATTTTATTTAGATTTTGTACCGTGTTGACGGTGGTGATTTTATGAGATATGTGATGATTTGAGGTTTATTGTGATTAATAATCCTTTTTGAAAGGTATTATTGTGTTATGTGTATTCCAAGTGGTTTGACCCGTAAATTTTGAGAAATTCCGAAAAAACGAGTCCGACACGTCCGTTAATGTCCAAATTGAATTTTGAAGGGTTTAAAGTGTAAATATGGCAAGTGAATAGTCTAAGTTAATGGAAAGGTATTTTTAAAGTGAATAAAAATACTTTTTAACTTTGGGGTAAATTTTACGGTTGAGTTTTACGAGCTTTTAAGTGATTTTACTGAGAGAAAGGCCGGAGACTCCCTGGGATCCCATGGCGGTTAAGGTTAGAAAGGGAGACAAGGAGGGCTTAAATTTTAGTCTCTTTTGTGCTAAGAGATGTACACATATATGCTTCACTAGAATTATTATTCATCTATAATCTATTCATTACATAAATATAAAAACTCACAACTTCTTTGTGTGTGTATAGTTTGTTCGCCACTATCAACACACACACACACTCATAATTTTTGAGTTTTGATCAAGAAAACCATGTAAGGGACATAAAATTTCTGGGTTGATTTAGTGTTGCGTTATTCATTTAAAACAACGTTTGGGTTGTCCGGTTCGTGTCGAATTCTACAAGTTTTAAGATTTTCTTGTATGTTTTCAAATCTCAATTTTGTTTGTTCCTTTTGGATTTTTTTTTTGTTGACATAGTTGTTAGTTGTTACTAGTTGATCGTTGTAAAATTGATTTTTTGAAAGCCGAAACGAATACAAGAGTGTTGTCTTGGTTCTGTGTAATAAAAGAAAGAAAAAAGAGGGTTTTTGTAGTTTTGATGTTGTGGTCGTGATGGTTAAATAATATATGTGCTAGGAATGTTTTATTTTTGATGTAGCTTGTTTGGGTTTATTCAAGCTTATTTTTAAGCTATTTCTTGGCTTATATGGGCTTATATGCCACGTGTACTTTCTCAAAATCACTAGATAAGTAATTTTGATTATTTTTGTGTTATGGCATATGTTGTGAACTATTTTTGAGGCTTATGTTAGTAACCAATGGCGATACATAGCTTATTAGCTTATTTTAAAGCTTAATATACGTATTTTGGAGTTTATGGACTCACGACCCAATAAGTCTATTTGAACCGCGGCTTAAAAAGGAGGGGCTATTGTGGTTCCCGATTATTTCATACATATAAGTATATACTTATATTTGTAAATGGACTTTAGTTTTGGACATTAAATAGTCATTTTGGATTATTAAATTGTCTAATGGACCCTTGAGGACCAATAAGCGATATTTGGTCATTTTAAGAGTTTTGGTGGACTTTTTGAAAGCAAAATGTATTTACGAAGTGATATTGATCGTTATTTTAGGGAGAACGTTTTGGTGAACATTAAAGTTTGAGATTTTGGAATTTTGTCGAAAAGTGTCGAATTGTGAAAAGTGTTTGGAAATTAAGGTTTGAAACCTTGGAAAAACTTTGTAAACACGTACGGGTCATGTCGAAATTTTGTAAAAAGTTTATAGTTAAAAATTTTACTTAAAACATGATTTTTGATTTTTAATAATAAAATATTATTTTATTATTTTATTTAATAAATTCACTAAAATACGAAAAAATATAATTTTTCTTGAAACTTTCCTAAGGTGTTTGTTGTTATTAAAGTGTCTTTACAATCCAGAAGAACTGATTATTTTGAAGTATTATGGGTGTACCGAATGGGCCTTTTCAAGATATATATATATTTAATAATTGTAAATATATTATTATACATTTCTTATTATTGCGCTTAAATAGTATAAGTATGTATTATCGAAGAATGAGATTGATATGATTGTGGAGATAAGTCGTCAACCATCACACCACTAAAACTGTTTTGGGTAATTGTACAACGCGTCTAAACTCTATGCATCAAACGTGAAGATTGTTTTGGAAGTGATTGATTAAAATGAGACATTAACTGGACTAGGTCGTGTGCGGGCGTCGTTGCATTTGCTTGTGTAGTAGAAGTTGGTTGCTAAAGGCTTGCTTAAGGTGAGTTCTCGTAGCCCTACTTTGACTGGTTTTTCCGTTGGGGGAAAATGATACTCAAATGTGTTTTGAAATGTTTTGAATTAATCTGTGCGAAATGTGGTTTTGTTTTTGGGACAAGATATGTGGTAATGACTGTTATGTGAATATTATGTGTTAATTTACTTGCATGTACTGTGTTTGGCATGGCAAGGTTCTATGTGGTACTTGTATGTACTGTGTTTGGCATACAAGGTTCTGTGTGATACTTGTATGTATTGTGTTTAGCATGCAAGGTTCTGTGTGGCACTCCCTAATATAGTGCTCCAGCTGGTATGCCCTTTAGGTGCATTAGAGATTTGGGAGTTGCGACTCCGGATTTATTATTGGATGTTGAGATATGACTAGCGAGGATGCTATGTCTTGGATTGTTAGCATATATTCACTGTCATATAGCACTATTGTCTACTGTTGAAATATTGGCACAACTTTTGGATTTAAGGTCAAACCTACGAGCTCACCAACATTATTATTGACGTTTTTGAGTATCATTTTCAGGTGATGTGAAAGAGGAATAGTTTGGTGATTAATAGCAGAATTAGAAGTATCCCGTGTGGAATTTCGTTTGAAGTCTTGCTTGCTTGTTGTTTGATTTTAGTATTTGAAGATTTTAGATTAAGTTTGGTTATGGTCCCCTGCGAGGGCATATGAATAAATGTAAGAGATTTGTGGATTTTAGTTGCGATTTGGGACCTCACTTGAGTTTGTTCAAGGTTGATGATCTTCATAGCACTTAGAGTTTATACAATGTAGTTTTCTCTATTTTTGTATCTTGTGTTATGATTGATCATTATGTTGCATTCTCGAGTTTCCGCCATTGTCGGGGTGTAACAGATTGGTATCAGAGCCAAGGTTATAGAGAACTAGGTGGATTGGCCTAGACAATAACCTAAGATTCGTCGTTTAGTTGCGTATAGGATCTATGTGTATGGTGATCCGCTTTTGGTGTCCCTTTGTGTGTTCTGGGTTTGGTGCCTTAATTATGTCAGTCATTGAAATGAGTGGGCTCAATATTGAATATGAATGGGAAAGGATGCGAATATAAGTACGGTGGCTAACGTAATTATAAGCGTGTAACAACTCACTCATACTTGGTATTGTTGCTCACACAAATCGATGTTGACACCGTAGGGTGGTGTTGCGCGTATATTTGGTTTTGTATAGTAAGATATTCGATGAACATGTGCGAGTCTTCCCACTTACCGAACATTGCCCATGTTCTCCCTCATATAGATAATGCCGCCAAGGATGAGAACCCGAAGTGCTGGCCGGCCTGTTTCTGAATCACTAGGTGGAGGAACGAGTGAACGGGTTAGTAGAGGTGGAAGGGGTAGAAGACCTAGGGAAGTTATTGATGAGCATGTTGATGAATTGAATGGTCATGGAAATGGCCTAGGTATGGGAGCTAATGAGGGTGTATAGGGAGCTAATGGGAATGTAGGGGGAGCCAATGGGGGTGCACCCGAATTCCCAACGATCATTGCCTAGCAATTACGAAACCTCTTACCCGCCATGTTGGCACAAGTTAGTAACCAAGGGAATGTTGGAAATCAGAATGGTAATGTGGTTAATGAGAACGTTCAGGGGAACGTTGGGAATGTGATAGTGAGTGGCAACCGGGTAGGTTATTCATAGAAGGAATTTTTATCGTGTAACCCTAAGGAATATAATGGTAAGGGAGGTGTTGTAGCCCTCACTCATTGGATTAAGAAAATGGAATCTGTGCATGATATGAGTGGTTGTAGTATTGACCAAAAGGTGAAATACACTGCTGGTTCATTTGTGAGTAAGGCTTTGACGTGGTGGAACTCTCAGACCCGCACGCTAAGTCAGGAAGTTGTTGTTAGTATGTCATGGAATGACTTTAAGTGTATGATGATACAAGAGTTTAGTCCTAGTCATGAGACGCAAAAGTTAGAATCTGAGTTGTGGAATCACGCCATGGTTAGGGTTGGCCATGCTACGTATACTGATAGGTTTCATGAGTTGGCTAGGTTAGTTCCACATTTGGTAACTCCTGAGAGTAGGATGATTGAGAGGTATGTGTATGGCATTGCTCCACAAATCCGTGGGATGGTGGCAGCAATAGAGCCAAAGACTATGCAAAAGGTTGTGTAGATTTCTGGTGCACTAACTGATGAGGCTGTTAGGAATGGAACAATTAAGAAGGTTAAGAAGAGAGGAAATATGGGGAAACCTAGCAAGGATAGGAATGGAAGGGATGATAATAAGAGGACCAGGACTGTACTTGGCCTAAGTGTACCACTTGCAACTCCTACCATGCACCCGGTGGACCTTGTCGCACATGCTACAACTGTAACCGCCCGAGTCATTTGGCAAAGGATTGTAGAAGTGTGCCAAGGAATGTGAATCCTGTCAATGCTAGAAACCCACCTGTTAGGGCATGTTATGAGTGTGGTAGTACCGACCATGTTAGACCAGCTTGTCCTAGATGGAATAGGGTACAAGGACCGGGAGGAAACCGTCCAAACCAAGTTGTTGCTAATAACGAGGGTCAGGGTCATGGAAACCAAGGGAACCAGGCTAGGGGTAGGGCATTCATGTTGGGAGCAGAGGAAGCTCGCCAGGATCCGAACATTGTGACAGGTACGTTTACTTTAAACAAGCACTTTGCCACTACCTTATTTGACTCTGGTGCCGACTATAGTTTTGTTTCCACTACCTTCATACCTCTTTTAGGCTTAGAGCCTAGCGACTTAGGTTTCAAATATGAGATTGAAATAGCTAGCGGGCAGCTAGTAGAGATTGATAAGGTTATTAAGGGTTGCAAACTATAAATTGAGGGTCATATCTTTGACATCGACTTAATTCCTTTTTGGACATAGGATTTTTGATGTGATTATAGGTATGGACTGGTTGTCTAATTATAAGGCTGAGATAATTTGCCATGAGAAGGTAGTAAGGATACTACTACCGGATGGCAACATGCTTCGAGTATTAGGAGAGACCCTGGAAGAGAAAGTGAGATTTTTGATGGGTGTTAAGAAACAAGAAGAGATTGTTATGGTTAGAGATTTTCTTAAGGTATTTCCGGATGATCTATCTGGATTACCGCCTATTCAGGAAATTGAGTTTCAAATTAAGTTAATCCCTGGAGCAACGCCAGTAGCAAAGTCTCCTTATCGTTTGACACCTTCTGAATTAGAGGAGTTATCGGGACAACTCAAGGAACTCCAAGACAAAGGTTTCATTCGACCAAGTTCATCGCCTTGGGGAGCGCCGGTATTGTTCGTTAAGAAGAAGGATGGTTCCTTTAGGATGTGTATTTACTCTATAGAATTGAGTAAGTTGAATGTTAAGAATCGTTATCCGCTACCTAGGATTGATGATCTATTTGACCAACTGAAAGGGTCACAGTTTTTCTCTAAGATAGATCTTAGGTCTGGATACCATCAGATGAGAGTGCATGAGGATGACATTCCAAAGACTGCGTTTAGAACTCGTTATGGACATTTCGAGTTCACTGTAATGCCCTTTGGTCTGACTAATGCACCAGCAATATTTATGGACTTGATGAATAGAGTTTGTAGGCTGTATCTTGATAAGTTTGTGATAGTGTTCATAGAAGACAAATTAATCTACTCTAAGACTCAAGAGGAGCATGTAGAACACTTAAGGTTAGTCTTGGAACTGCTCAAAAAGGAGAAACTGTATGCTAAGTTATCTAAGTGTGAATTCTGGCTAATAGAAGTACAGTTTCTTGGGCATGTGATAAATGGTAAGGGGATTCATATGGACCCTAGTAAGATTGAAGCTGTTAAGAATTGGAAAGCCCCTAGAACTCCGACTGAGGTTCGTTCATTCTTAGGATTGGCTGGGTGTTACCGTAGGTTCATTGAGAACTTTTATAAAATAGCTAAGTCTCTTACTATCTTGACTCAGAAAAGTAAGACTTTTAATTGGGGTGAGGAACAGAAATATGCATTTCAGACCTTAAAGGATAAGTTATGTAATGCGCCTGTTCTAGCTCTCCCCGATGGATAAAAAGATTTTGTAGTATATTGTGATGCGTCTGGGATAGGACTAGGCTATGTGTTAATGCAGAGAGGTAAAGTGATAGCCTATGCATCTAGGTAGTTGAAAATTCATGAGAATAATTATACTACCCATGATTTAGAGTTGGGTGCGGTTGTGTTTGCACTTAAGATCTGGAGACATTATCTTTATGGGACAAAGAGTGTCATCTATACGGATCATAAGAGTCTTCAGCATATCTTTAGTCAGAAAGAGTTGAATATGCGACAGCGTCACTGGATAGAGTTGTTTAGTGATTATGACTGTGAAATTTGCTACCATCCTGGTAAGGCGAATGTGGTGGCTGATGCCCTAAGTAGGAAAGAAATAGTAAAGTCTAAGAGAGTTAGAGTTATGAATATGATCCTTCAGTCAAGTATCAAAGATAGGATACTGACGGCTCAAAAGGGAGCGTTGTATTACCTGGATCGAATATGGGTGCCTTTGAAGGGTGATGTGATAACCCTGATAATGGACAAAGCCCATAAGTCAAAGTACTCTGTACACCCAGGAGCTGATAAGATGTATTATGATTTGAGAGATAGGTATTGATTGCTTGGAATGAAAAAGGATATAGCTGAGTATGTTAGTAGGTGTTTGACTTGTCTAAAGGTTAAGGCTGAGCATCAAAGGCCATCTGGCCTGCTCTAGCAACTTGAGATTCCCATATGGAAATGGAAAGGGATAGCTATGGATTTTGTGACTAAGTTGCCTAGGACTAGTAGTAGGCATGACACAATCTGGGTTATTGTGGACCGGTTGACTAAGTCTGCTTATTTTCTACCTATGCGTGAGGATTATAAGATGGAAAGGTTGGCTAAGAGATAATTGCTAGACATGGTGTTCCAATCTCGATTATATCGTATCGTGATAGTCGTTTCACATCAAGGTTTTGGCAATCAATGCAAGAGGCGTTAGGAACTTGCTTAGATATGAGTATGACTTATCACCCTTAGACCGATGGTCAGAGTGAGCGTACTATTCAGACTTTGGAAGACATGCTTAGAGCGTGTGTCCTAGACTTTAGAGGAAGTTGAGATGTTCATCTTCCTTTGGTTAAGTTTTTGTATAACAATAGTTATTATTCTAGTATGAGATGTGCACCGTTTGAGGCTTTGTATGGTAGGAAGTGTCATTCCCCAATTTTATAAGATGAGGTTGGAGAAGGTCAGTTGATAGGACCTGAGTTAATGTAAGAGACTACTAAGAAGATCTCGCAGATTAAGAATAGATTTAAGGCTGTACATGATCGTCAGAAAAGTTATGCTAGTAAGAGGAGGAAGCCTCTAGAATTTAGTGTAGGTGACTATGTCTTGCTCAAAGTATCGCCTTGGAAAGGTGTGGTACGCTTTGGGAAGAAAGGGAAGTTAGCACCTAGGTTTGTTGGAACATTTAAGATTATTAAGAAAGTAGGCCCTGTGGCATATCGATTAGATTTGCCTGAGGAGTTTAATGGTGTTCATGACACGTTCCACGTGTCGAACCTTAAGAAGTGCTTGGCTGATCCAACAATAAAAGTGCCTTTGGATGAGATCCAAGTTGATACTAAGTTAAATTTTGTGGAAGAGCCTGTGGAAATTTTAGAAAGAGAGTTTAAGAAGTTAAAGCGTAGTAGGATTGCTATCGTCAAGGTTTGGTGGAATTCGAAACGTGGTCCTCCTAATTATTGGGGAACGTGAGATCCGATAATGAAGTAACCGCATGTGTTTTGGCGTTAGCCAGTTTGAATTTCAGGACGTATATTCTTTTATTTAGGGGGTGGGGGGGGGGGGAGGGTAGAATGTACATTTGCCCTTTTTGTGTATCAGAATATTTCTTAATTAGTCCTTTGGACTATTTACTTTTGTCACTCTTATTCCAAATTTTGCAGTGTTGGACGGTGGTGATTTTATGAGATATGTGATGATTTGAGGTTTATTGTGATTAATAATCCTTTTTGAAAGGTATTATTGTGTTATGTGTATTCCGGGTGGTTTGACTCGTGAATTTTGAGAAATGCCAAAAAACGAGTCCGACACGTCCGTTAATGTCCAAATTGAATTTTGAAGGGTTTAAAATATAATAGGCATGTGAATAGTCTAAGTTATGGAAAAAATTAGTTTTAGCGTGAATAAAAATGCTTTTTTACTTTGGGTAAATTTTACGGTTGAGTTTTACGTGCTTTTTATGTGAGTTTCGACACGAGAAAAGGCCGTGAACTCCCATGGTCCCATGGCCGGTTCTGGTTAGAAAAGGGAGACGAGGAGGCTAAAATTTTAGATCTTTGTCTAAGAGAGATGTACACCATATTTGCTTCCTACTAGAATTATGTTCATCATACATCCATTCCATTTACAATAAAAATCACACTCATAATTTTGAGTTTTGATAGAAAACATGACGACATAAATATTTGGGGTTGATTTAGTGTTTGGTTAATTTATTTAAACACGTTTGGGTAATTTGTCTGGTTTTGTTCGAAATTCTTACAAATTTAAAGATTTTCTTGGCAAGTTTTCAAATTTAAATTTTGATTGTTGTCCTTTTGGAGGTTTATGTTGCCTGATAGATGCTAAGTTGTACAAGTTGATCGTTGTGAAAATCGATTTTTGAAAGCGAAACGAATAAAAGAGTGTGTTTGGTTCGTGTAATAAAAGAAAGAAAAAGAGGGTTTTTGTAGTTTTGATGTTGTGGTCGTGATGGTTGAATAATATATGACGCTAGAATGCTTATTTTTGATAGTAGCTTATATGGCTTATTCAGGCTTATTTTAAAGCTATTTTTTGGCTTATATGGGCTTATATGTTACGTGTACTTACTCAAAATCACTAGGAAAGAGATTTTGATTATTTTTGTATTATGGCATATGTTGTGGATTATTTTTGAGGCTTATGGTAGTAACCAAAAGCGATACGTAGCTTATTAGCTTATTTTAAAGCTTAATATACGTATTTTGGAGTTTATGGACTCACGGCCCAATAAGTCTATTTGAGCCGCGGCTTAACGGGAGGGCTTATTGTGGTCTAAATTATTTTTACATATAAGTATATACTTATATATATGTAAATGGACCTTGGTTTTAGACTTTAATAGTATTTTGGACTTATAAATGTCCTAATGGACCCTTGTTGGGCCTTGAGGTCCAATAAGCGATATTTTGGTTTTTTTGAGCGTTTTTGGTTGACTCTTTTTTGAGAGCGAAATGATATTTAGATGTTGTATTGATCGTTATTTTAGGGAAAACGTTTTGGGTGATCGTTAAAAGTGTTTGAGATATTGGAAATTTGTCGAAAAGTGTCGAATTGTTATGAAAGTGTGTGAAAAATTACAGGTTTGAAACCTTGGAATAACGTTGTAAAACTCATGTTACCGGAGTCATGGTCGAAATTTCGTAAAAAAAGTTATACTTAGAATTTTACTTAAAAACATGATTTTTGATTTTAATAAACATATTATTATATTATTTTATTTAATTAATAAATTCACTAAAAGACGAAAAAATATAATTTTTCTCAAAACTTTCTAGGTGTATGTGGGGATTAAAGTGTCGTTTTCAGATCTAGGACTATGATTATTTTTGAAAGTGATTAAGGTTTGTTCCGAAAGAAAAAATAGACTTGTCGAGATATATTTATAATTAATAATTATAAATATTTATTACTATATTACTTATCTATTTGCGCTAAATAGTATAAGTATGTATTATCGGAGAATGAGATTGATATGATTGTGGAGATAAGTCGTCAACCATCACACCACTAAAACTGTTTTGGGTAATTGTACAACGCGTCTAAACTCTATGCATCAAACGTGAAGATTGTTTTGGAAGTGATTGATTAAAATGAGACATTAACTGGACTAGGTCGTGTGCGGGCGTCGTTGCATTTGCTTGTGTAGTAGAAGTTGGTTGCTAAAGGCTTGCTTAAGGTGAGTTCTCGTAGCCCTACTTTTTACTGTTTTTCCGTTGGGGGAAAATGATACTCAAATGTGTTTTGAAATGTTTTGAATTGATCTGTGCGAAATGTGGTTTTGTTTTTGGGACAAGATATGTGCTTATGACTGTTATGTGAATATTATGTGTTGATTTACTTGCATGTACTGTGTTTGGCATGGCAAGGTTTCTGTGTGGTACTTGTATGTACTGTGTTTGGCATACAAGGTTCTGTGTGGTACTTGCATGTACTATGTTTGGCATGCTAGGTTCTGTGCGGTACGCCCTAATATAGTGCTCCAGCTGGTAGGCCCTTTAGGTGTGTTAGTGATTTGGGAGTTGCGACTCCGGATTTATTATTGGATGTTGAGATATGACTAGCGGGGATGCTATGTCTTGGATTGTTAGCATATATTCACTGTCATATAGCAATATTTTCCATTGTTGAAATATTGGCACAACTTTTGGGTTTAAGGTCAAACCTACGAGCTCACCAACATTATTGTTGACGTTTTCGAGTATCATTTTCAGGTGATGTGAAAGAGGAATAGTTTGGTGATTAATAGCAGACTTAGAAGTATCCCGTGTGGAATTTCGTTTGAAGTCTTGGTTGCTTGTTGTTTGATTTTAGTATTTGAAGATTTTGGATTAAGTTTGGTTATGGTCCCCTGCTAAGTAACAAAATTATACTTAGCAAATAGACTTTAAAGGCAATTGGAAACATATTAATACTAATAAATTTGTTTACTTGATATAAATTGGAAACATATTAATACTCTATGTGTGTGCACAGGTTATATTATTCATTAGTCGATGACCTTTAATTAACAAATTAAAAAGAATATTAACAAAAAAGATATATACAAATTAAGTTTGATCAAAAAACAAAATATCTTCTTTTGCCTTTTAAGTCATCATTATAATTCATAGAAAACAAAAAGTATAAGCAAATTTACTTTAAAAGTTTCTCACTCAAATATTAACAAAACAACTAACACCTGGAATTCTTGTTAAACCATTCGATACAAATTACTCTAAAAGAACGAAACTAACACTATAATTATCAAAATTAACACATAACACACTTTGGTCATAAAAAAATACCTTAAACTGAATCAAAATCGACGTTAAAATCGTCTTCTTAAATTGATTATTAGAATCAAATTTTGAATCGAATTCGACTTCTTCACCTTGTGTTATGACTTGTTTGGATCGATTGTTGGGATTTGATAATCAGTTAACCATTAACACTGTGAGAACGCAGCGGATATGGATCGCGTTTGGTTCATACAGTTAACACACAATTAGTAAACGTAAAAGGAAAGCAAAGAAAACATACCCTTGAAGTCACCAGCAAATGTTATGAAACCAAGTGACTAAGATGTCACCTATACGGTTTCTCACACAACACGTCAAACAAGCATGCCACTATGCTAGTCGTTGCTTCACGAATAAACCATCGAAAACCACATTTTATTGTTTAATACAACTGATCCAAACACTTTAAATGGTGTGTTTGAATCTGTATAATGAGAAGGAAAAGAATAATAATCAAACAATGATTATATTCTTTATATCTTGACAACACAATAAAATTAAAGCAACCACATTGATGTTTTTAATCTGCCGAAAGGTTTGACCAAGAAAAGGGGAAAAACCTATTTGCCTTTTTTTGGTGAGTGAATTTTATAATGTCGTATCTCTTATTTTGTGTTGGACGAGTCGTCTCTTCTCAGGAGAAGATATGAGGTGTTTATATATCACCTTAATTCCTAGTTGTAGATAACTCTAAAGCCTTGAAGATAATCTCCAAGTCTTAAGCTTATCAAAACTCTTACATCTTATCTAAAACACTCATCATTATCACAATAATATACACACAAATCCCTTTCCAAAATCTGTTACTTATGGGAAGAGGACAAGGGTTTCCATTTCGACATTTTAAGCCCTTCTCTTTTTATTTAACGGATATATAAAGTTAGTTAAGCGTCCAACACAAACTAACGACCGTTTAAATATATTTCGTGAAAAATATTATATAATTAATAAATATATAACATGTATATACATTAATTACATAATAAGCGTACTCTTCGTGTCTTACGTGTGTGCCCCCAATAGGCTCACACATTTCTAGTCGTATAGGTGCGTATCCAACTACCATAATCCAACATCGATTGTATCCAGGTTTTTATTTTTAGTTGTTGATTCTGTTTTGATTTTGAATTAGAGTTCTTGGAACAAATGGTAAGAAGGCAACCATTCACTCTTAGTTGTTTTAGGGTTTGGCTGAGTACACATGAAAATTGCCAATGCTTTAACAGAAGCTTCAAAGCCATTGTACTATATTGAGGTTATATCGAATTAGGTTTTTTTTTTACACTCATAGTTGTATGTTAGTTTTTATTTTTCAAATATATAAAAATGAATTTATAAACAATTTTGCCAAATTACGAAATGTTTAGATTTTTACTTAAATACGAGTCTGTTCTTATATATAATAGGCCAAATGGCGTGGTCATAGAGAACATAAACGCTATAAGAAACTCACAAAGGCAACAGTTACCACACAATGTGTATGGAAGGGGAGACTTGCTAGAAGAAAGCTTGAGATTAAAGATGGTCAGTTTTTTTTTCATATGTATTACAGATTTACAGTAATAGGTCATATGATGAGATTGTAGTTTTCTTGAATGGTGACTAGGATTTTGTTATATGTTCTTTAGTAAACAACAATCACACTTCATTTCTACCCTCTCTCACCCCTAGCCCTACCCATAAACACAACATATAAGCAAAGCAAGGTGAAAATACCTACTTATCTTAATTGAAACCTGATCTAGAATTTTTTGTACTTAAGTTTATACTTCATACATTTTATCCACATAGGTTTATAAATAAAGCTATTCTGCAAGGCCTAATGGCCGAATGTTGTTATCTACATTTTAAAGCAAACATGTCCATAGAATTTTATCCACAGATTGTGTAACCTGTACGCTAGAGTCTGAAGACATTTAGGTTGCAATGCTACAGAAACCATGGTTTCTCATTATTGTTTTTCTTATATGAATCATTAATAGGCTGCCAGTGATAATGGTGCACTTCAACAAGTGAAGGAGAATCTTGAAAAACAAGTGAAAGCGCCTGCTGACACAGCGTTTAGAGTTAGAAATATGTTGGAAATTAATATTATTCTGTTTTCAAATATAATCTTTCATTCTTTTGCCTGGTTTTTGTTTGCTTTCCATAAGTGGAAATAAAATCTATTGCTCTATTACAGAGGACCGAAGTAACGTTATTAAAAAATGCAAAATAATGAACCAAATAGGTTAGCTGGTGTTGACTAGCTTCCCAATGTAATTCTTTTTGCAGTTTTTCAATCTATCAAATTCTGCATAGCCCTCCTACAAACTTCCTAATTTTAATCAAAGGTTTCCTAATGATAATATTATACGTCACATGTTGTTATTCACTGTTTAATTGCAGAAGTGGAAAAGTTGCGGGTAATTGGTTTTCTATAAATTTCATCCTCCCTATACAGTATTTTATATGTGCTTTACTGGTTGACTAGATGGTTCTAGCAATTTACTTTATAATCAATAAAGAGTGTGTTTGTGTTTCATTAATCTTATTTTACTCATTATTTGGCTTTGTGTATGCAGGAATCCTTGGTGCTTTGTCGACTTAGAAGAAATGGCAATTTTTGGTTAACTGAATCTTCAAAAGGTTCTAATGATTGTTGGATCAAAACCCAATCAACCGGATTAATCCCAAACCCGCTGGAAAACCCAATAGAAGTCAAACGGGTCAAAACCCAACCCAACTGTCAAAGACAGTTAAATAACTGTCAAATGACAGTTATTTCACAAAGGTCACAACAGTTCACCAGAACCATTGCAACGATTCAAACTGAACCGATACAACCTTTAGATCGCACCTTTTCAGATTCTATAAATAGGAACAATTGTAAAGAACAAATTTGTGTGTATGAATGATTCAGATCAAATAAAACTTTTACTTTTGATATACTTTGATTGCACTTCAAATTCGATCCTGGAAATAAGGTTAAGACCTGTAGAACATTGGCATCAGAGCTTTGGTTGATTAGACCAAGAATCATCATATACCAATATTGTGTTTCTGTTCTGAATCAGAAAAACATTGTTTCGGCAAAAATCATTTTCGTGTGTTACAAAAAACACTCGAATCATAAAGAGGGGAATCCAGCCCGTCGTTACCAAGGTTTAATCTAAACCGGCAACAATAAAAAAAGGGGTTTCACCATCTTTGCAAAGTTTGAGAATTCTGGTCAAGAACATCAAAAATCCAAAACCAAAATTCAAAACAGAAACCACAATCGAAAGGATAACAGAAGTCATCATCAAAGGGGGACGAAATCAGAATCAACAAAAGGAGCGAACACACCTGATTCTGAAGAAAACCGCACCCTCAATTGATTCGTGTTACCCACAATCATCCATATCTTGAACGATTTTCAAGATCCCCAAATTTGCGAAACCCTAATTTTCGCACAGCAAATTAAGGGAATCAGTGGTTCGAGAACACAACCACAGAAGAATAGGAAGGTTAAAACCGACCATCATAGGCGGCGGACGAATCCACCGGAGAAGAAGGCCTCACACCAGTGACGAACTCAACAAGGAGAGGGTTACCAAACAAAAGAAAGAGAGGCAGATATAGAAAAAGAGAGGCGGACAAAAAGAAAAGGGCAACAAGGGTTAACTTAACCCTAAGAGGTTTTTCAAAACCAACCCCTCCATTTTCATTTCTTTTATATATCAAATTTTTAGATATATAATAGGTTTAGGCTTTTACATAAGTTACCCCTTAACTTTAGGATTAGTAACTTTGCCTAAAACCCGAAGATAAAATATAGTAGTCGAGAAATTTTTACTGCCTACTATATTAAGAGAATAATTTTGTAAGGAGTAATTAACCTTAGGTTATTCGAACATAGATTTAAAATCCCCGAGGATAGTTTTTGGAATAAAAAAACTAGTCCCGTTAATTTTTTTTGATACTCTTTAAAGCACGAATCTAGAGTACTCGCCACAAATTCGACACACTTAGTGTTAGGAATTTTATTTGGGAGATTTTATTAGATATCTTAGAGATATGACAAAAGAGAGTGGAGATACTTCGAAAAAGGAAGTAAGTACCACTAGTACACCACAATTTCAATGTCCAATGCTAAAACCCTCGAATTACTCATTATGGGCAATTCGAATGCAAATTATTCTCGAAGCGAATGGTTTGTGGGAAATGATAGAACCATCGGAGACAACCAAATCCGACAATAAAAAGGATAAAACTGCAATCGCATTCCTTTATCAATCCTTACCCGAAGAACAATTGCTTCAAATAACAAAACACAAAACCGCGAAAGCCATATGGAACGCCCTGAAAACTAGACACATAGGCGAAGAGAGAGTGCAACAAGCGCGGTTGCAAACCCTCAAGTCCGACTTTGAAATGCTACACATGAAGGAAGACGAAACAATCGACACCTTCACCACAAAACTAACGACGATAGTAAACAAAGCAGCAAGTCTAGGGCACACTATGGAAGATGAAACATTAGTACGCAAATTATTAAATGTTGTACCAGATAGGTATCTACAAATAGTTGCGTCAATAGAACAATACTCAGACCTGAGTGAAATGACCTTAGAAGAAGCAATTGGTAGACTTAAAACCTACGAAGAAAGGATTAAGCACAAAAGCAAACAAGTGGACAATCAAGATAGACTATTGTTCACACGATATCAAGAACAAGGCAGAATGCGTGGTCATGGTGGATTCAACCAATCACGAGGCCAAGAAAATAATTTTAAGAAAGAAACACACAACAATTCAAATAAACTTACTCATGATAAGAGTAAGGTAATGTGTTTCAAATGCAAGGAATATGGGCACTTTGCAAACAGATGTCCATTAAAGAAAGAAGAACAATCCAATCTCACTGAAGAAGACTTGGAGCCACAATTACTCATGGCAATTATTGAAGAATCACAAATCAGGAATGGAAGGAAATTCCATTCAACTTCGACTTAACCAATATCAAACAACAAGGAGTTGGCAGTGAAAGCTTGGATGGTGGTATAACCGAAAGTATGAATCAACCTGGAATCAAGGAAGATATACACTGCAAGAACTCCAAATTTAGAAGGTGGATATAACCAGACAAAGACGATCAACCTGGACTCAAGGAAGATCACAACAATGAAGGTGGAAACAACCAGAAAAAAATGATCAACATGGATACAATGAAGATCAAAGCAACAAAGGTGGAAATAACCAGAAGGAAGGAAGATGATCAACCTGGATATAAGAACGATCACAAGCACTACAAGAAATCCTACAAGAAATCAGATGGTGGATTCAACCATAAGATTGATCAAGAAGACTTAAAGATCTACACAGCATCGTTTGTGATTAGGGGGGAGAATGTTGGATCAAAACCCAATCAACCGGATTAATCCCAAACCCGCTGGAAAACCCAATAGAAGTCAAACGGGTCAAAACCCAACCCAACTGTCAAAGACAGTTAAATAACTGTCAAATGACAGTTATTTCACAAAGGTCACAACGGTTCACCAGAACCATTGCAACGATTCAAACTGAACCGATACAACCTTTAGATCGCACCTTTTCAGATTTTATAAATAGGAACAATTGTAAAGAACAAATTTGTGTGTATGAATGATTCAGATCAAATAAAACTTTTACTTTTGATATACTTTGATTGCACTTCAAATTCGATCCTGGAAATAAGGTTAAGACCTGTAGAACAATGATCTCAGAAATTTATCAACTACGGATAATGGTCACTACTCGGGTACAATGAGAATGTGGACACTAAAAGAGACGGGTCTGATAAGGGTAGTCATATGAAGTCATGCTCAAAGGATTCTACAAGCAACTACATGTCTCACATAGTCAAACATATTAGATCAGAGTCTGACACGGATAGACAAATCATTCTTCAAGATTTAACACATATGGTTCTTCAAGTCCATAGAAGTTAGATTTCTGTCATTAACCTGATCAAAGATATAGATAAAACAGTATGTGTAGTGTAGAGGTGGCAAGATATGTAGGTGAGTAAGGTAACGAGCAAATGGGATCGGGTTATAAACATGAACTTTTTTTGTATTGGCTGAAACGAGTCAGAGGTCGAAATAGGCTGGTCGGGTCAAGTTGACTTCAAAC
Organism: Tanacetum coccineum; assembly: GCA_026074375.1. Taxonomy (NCBI): domain Eukaryota; kingdom Viridiplantae; phylum Streptophyta; class Magnoliopsida; order Asterales; family Asteraceae; genus Tanacetum; species Tanacetum coccineum. Next base: position 13,816 of record BQNB010059005.1, on the reverse strand, counting down.
ACTTTGTCCAGTTTTGATATTTGCAAGTGAATAGGGCTCAATTATGATTATAAATAAAAACAAAGAGATTAGGCTTTGGGCCACTTCTATTCTTTCAGCCGAATTTGTCCATTTGACCCACGAACTCATCGGAATTCATGTTGCTAAAGCAAAGAAGGGATTAAGGAAAGTGCTAACGGAGGGGAAAGGTAAACGTCTTAGTTTATATGAACAACCTCTTCAAAATGTTGCATCTCAATATGGAACTGCTTTATTCAGGTAACTATTACAGTTCCTTTTTTATTTACAGAGTTATGGTGAACAATATATTTTGCTTGGAATCTTTTATAACGGGTGATTAAGGAATTATCTTTAGGTTTACCCAAAAGAATATTCTTCGGGTTCTGCCAAAGGGAACACGGGTTACCTTTATGAATTACAGTCCACTTGAGGCATGGATCATGGTGCTCAGATGGTTGCGTTTATTATGCAGGTAAGTTTTCAAGTGGTCAGAATAACATTTTTTCATATATCTAAGTAAAATTTTTAAGACACATTAAAGTAGTGACACATTATATGTAAATAGGGATATGGAAGATAGCTTTGGATAACGCATATAATGTTTCGATCTAATAGAGGGTGTGGTTATGTTAAAAAACCTGATTCTCTAATGGGAACGGGTCTTAATGGTGATGTGTTTGATCTAAAAGCAATGATACATGTGAAGAAAACTTTAAAGGTCGGTAAAGAGAATCATTCTTCAATATTGAGTTTCATTATGGTAAAATTACGTCATTGTAAATATTTTCAGGTGAGAGTATATATGGATGAAGGATGGCGTATGGATTTTAGCTATGTTCATTTTGATAAATTCTCGCCACTAGATTTCTACACAAAGGTTAGTTATGGAGCCAATTATGAAAAACATTCCCTTTGAGTTTCAAGGTTAAAATGTGTTTTGGAATGATCGAACCTTTACATAGAGAAAAGGGGGGCATCAAAATGTGTTTACTAGCATGGTTGGTTTGGTGAAACATCATCACAACAATGATGATCCTTATAACACATCGTCATGACGATTATAGTGACCAGCTTGGCACTCAGCATCTCTACAGGTATATGTAATTGCGTTGTCAAACTGTGTTTTTCTTTGTGGTAGTAGAGGTGGATAATGGGCGTGTCCATTGTGTATTGTGACCTAGGTATTTTTTGTTGTGGGTCAGAATGTTTATAACTCACGAGCTAAAGACAACACTCTAGAATGGGCGTGTCCATTGTTGGAAGTAGATGGGAAAATTGGATGTATGCAAAATGTTCATGTCCATTATATACGAAGTTGTTAGATGCTATGTTTGCTATGTAGTAATCATATGAAAGCTATGTAGAATAGAGGAGATGAGCTAAAGAGTATTTTTATCATTTTCTAAATTTTCATTTCAAAAGGAAAAATAGGAATGGCAGGGAGAAATGAGATTACAAATATTAAGACTTGTATAAATACTCCTCCAAAATAAGTATTTATACTTATTACTTATCCTCTTCTATTTTCCTAATCTTAGTCAAACTTTTGTCAACTTTACTTACCTTTGACTAAGATAGCCTTTATTACATCATATTTACTAATAAAGCTATAAACTAAACTAAGACCAATAGACTAAAATAATAAACACTTTCCTTGTTCCTAACAATCTCTTCCTAAGGGTTGATTATTACAAATGCTTCATCGTCGGCAGAACTGGTCTTCCATTCACAAAAGATTCTCATATCCTCATTTGCTTTTAGTGACTTAGACGCTTGGAAACTTCTCTTCAAAAACTGACTTTCAAACATTATGGAGTTTACTTCATTTAAACCCTTTTCCAACATAGCATTACAAAATTTAACAATATCCACCAAATACATGACCCGTTTCTCATCTTTACGGTTCAAGTAAATCAAACTTGTTTGTGGCTTATCTACTATCAAATACGATGCATGTTCTTCAATACCAGGGAATGTTAAAGATGGTGCTGTTAAGTTTATCCTGATTTGATAACTCTCTATTCCCAACTAGAAATCATGAACCCTCTCCGAGATCACACGAATTCTGATGAATGCTATTAATGAATTCATTAATTTTATTTCTCGATTATCAACCTTCTTGCTTCGACAGAGATAATACAAGTCTTCAATACCATTCTTGTTTAAGTACTTGAAGTCAGCTTTAAAAAAACTATCTGGCTAACCGTTAGCTCTCATCACAAGAATTTTCTCCATGAAATCTAATCCATATTGTTGATCAGTGACAATAGTCTTTTGGAATTTTCCTGACTTTCTTTTGATTCTGCTTGTATACTCTGTTATGCCATGAATCCTTCTAATATTGAATTGATAATTGTGCATCTTCATTGAAAGTCTTGATCTCTTTTTGAACCCAACGATTCATCTTTTCTTCAAGATCAGGCTCTGGAAATTCTTCTGCGTGAATCTTGTAAAGTGACAAAATGTACTTCTTTTCCTCGGTAATCCAATACTTCAAGAAGAATAAATCTTTGTTATACAAGTACCTCGCGGGGTTCATTTGGATTCCTTTGTGGTCCATAGAATACGAGAGCTTTTGGTCTTGTTCGTGGAATGTCTTGTTATATGTTTTCCCAAACTATCTGATTTTCCATAAAGTTTGTTGATTGTTCCAAATGATAGGCATATTCTTCAGCATGCATTTCTGAATTGATTACTTAATAAATCCTTCAGTACAGTCTCCATTCTTGCATGATCAAAGAAAGTTGGAACATGTTTATCAATGTTTTGAAATTCTGCAATCAACTCAAGTGTTTCATCTTCAGGAATCACCTCATCTTCATTAATAATATTTTCCTCCTCCCATGCATCCTATTCTTGTTGTTGACTTTGTTGCTTGGATACATAAGATGTGGAGTCTTTAGTTGAATGTTTTGACGAAGAACACCTTGCAGACTTTTATCTTTTTGACGTCTTGCTTCATTTCACTGTTTTCTCCCCCTCAGGAGGAGCATCATCGTCTTGATACTTATCATGATGTCAGTGAAAATCATCTTCCCTGCAAGAAGTTTTAGAAGTGAAAGACTTTTCAAACTTACGTTTCAATGCTTCCTATAATACAATATCATTAGCTCGATCTTGGAGATTAGACTTCATTTTCAAATACAGTTGGTGTTGAAGATCGGCTGATGAATTTGGTTCGATTGAAGTTGTTGTGGATGGATGAACATAAATAACATTGGATTGTACATATTCCTTAAAAAGATCTTCTATGATCCTTGGTGCGTGTGTTTTAAATTCTTGAGAAATAAGAGCAGGTACTTCTGATTGAAAATCATCACAATCTTCAATGATGGTTTTAGCAATACATGGTTTCAAGTTGTATTCAATTAAATCATCTGTGGCATTCTCAGCAAATTACAGAACAACCTCATGAAGAATTTTATCAATCTTGTTATGAGTTTCCCAGAATTTAACAGTTGCAACAAACTTTCTTTCCATGTCTTGGATCATCTATCCCTGACGCCTACACATCCTGCGAAGCGCAACTGAAAGATGACTATATCTACTAGAAATTTGTATCTTGAAGTGTGAATGTTTTGATGTGGTGGTAGTTGGGTTTGAAACATCATCCATCAATTCCTGATCAATTTTCTTATCCGAAGATAGGATTTTCCTAGGGGAACTAGGTGGTGTGGGAATTGTTATGTGCGTCTCCTCAGTCCTAATCTCCAAAGTACCCAAATCATCACCTTTCTCTTCTCCATTGTCATCATCATCATCAACAATTTTATGATTTTCCTTATGACTCCCATGCTCTATCCTATCTCCAGAGTTATCATCATCTTTCTCTTCTTTAACATTTTTCTTTAGTTTAATTATTACTTTGAGTGCTTTCTTGGTGAATTAGATTCTTCAACACTATGCTTCGTCTTCTTCCCTTGAGGACTAGCAACAGAAACGATAGGCGACCTAATGGCTCTAGGTGGAGTCATATGCATTTCTTGGGTAGAAACAACCGGTTGAGGTTGATTCATTAGAACATCTACCCTCCTAAACACCATCTTATACTCTTTAAAATTATGAGTGTCTCAGATTTATTCTGTCAAGAAAGCATCTGGAATAAGCATCCCTGGGACTAAGACATTCCCTGTAGTGTACACACTAACCAATGGAACATCATCCTTAATAGAATGATAATCCTCTTATTGCCTTTTGGGAATATTTGGGTATTTCTTCATCTGATTAGCAATAATCAACTTGATGAATTAAGGATATTGGATTACTTCTTTCTTCTGAAACATACTATTCATGAAATCCCACCATAAAAGAGCATCATAATCAACATTTGTACGGTTAATGACAACATGAAACAACTGAAGAATGTTGATCTTTGTTTGATCATGTCCAGATGTTCTTGTTGTCAAGCATCGGTGGAACACCTTGAACATTGTATGCCATGGTTGAGCAAGGAATACTTTGTAACATAGTAAAATTGTTGCATTTCCCGATTGAATGATACTTTGGAACTAGTTGAGTTGCTGGAATTACGTGTTGAGCCATGTGGAATGCTGTATGATGATATGAATGAATTAGTGAATTAATATAAAGTTTGTAATTTTCACATTTACGAGGCTTGTCGACACCCGTGCGTTGCACCGGGCTTTGTCATTAGGTTAAACTTGATTGTTTAGCTACTTGATTCGTTTGATTTTGTAATGCAAATGATTTATATAAATCGCGTTGTGCCTTTCATGAATCGGTTATCCAATTTCAATGCTACGTATGTGCCCCTATGTTTAATAGTTTATGTGCAACGGAATTAATATGTATGTTTGTTATATGTTTATAAATGGGTATAGTTTAATATTTAGGTTGATAGTCTTCGTTGGTCACTTTCAACAATTGATCGAGGTAAGATGTCCATTGTTTGTGTTTTTTTGGTTTTATAATTATAAGTGTAGTCCAAGGTTGTTTTTTGTGTTTAATATTTTTACTAAGGGTTTAGTTCGTTGTTTGTATATAGAGTGGGGTTTAGTTTGTTTGATGGTGAAACATGGGGGGTTTGGTTTGTTCATTCTTAGGAATATTAAGTTATAGTTGCACTGTATGTTGAATGACCGTAATTAAATTATCTATCTGAATTCTGCCATTTCAATTTCCATCTCAATGATAGTTTACGACTTATTCTCCACCACATATGTGACTATATATATGATGTCCTGTGTGTACTTTTCTTCTTATCTCTTTCCACTAGTCTATTCTCTACTACACCTATATCATCAATTGATCTTTGCCCCCTTTTTTGTGTTTGTTTTTTCATCTACTTTTATTACTATGGCTGGTCCTGTTGCAGGCAATGAAATTGCTAGGCGTGTGGTTGATGACCTTATTGAATTTAGTGGCGAGACAGTTATGGATGGGTATATGAATTTTTTAAGGCACAACAAATCTATGAAGTGCCCCATTTTGTTAACTGAATGCGGGAAGAATTCCAAACCTGTAGGAATCAAATCGCTCAGTTGAATGCTTTGATTGCTGAAATGGAGGCGTTTGATAATCCTGGTGAAGTTTTTGACACTCTAATGCGGCTCAGGGATGATGTTAGGGTTGAAGATGCTAAGTTATTGGGGCTGAATGATGTGATTGCTCAGGCTGAAGAAGAGATTGAGATGAAGGAGGCATAGTTGGAGGTCTCAAATGGTTAAAGCTGTTATGGTTAAGGAATTGTTTGTGTTTAATGTCTTTGGTTTGTCATGTGTTGCTTTTGTTTAATGTGTTTAATGGTTTGTCTATCTTTGTGGAAATGGTTAATTATAAGTATGAAGGTTGTAATGGAATTTTGCAGGTGAACCCTAATGAAAAGTAATGGTTTTAGTAAAAGTAATATGTTAGTTGTTTTCTTTCTAGTTTTCATGTTTAATGTATTTTGATCATATTTTGACTTATGTAGCCTTTGTTACTTATGTTTAATGTCACATCTTGTCTAGTATTTTTAACAATAACCACTCTAAGAGGCATGATATGTGTGAGTGTTGGTTCATCTTTGTTTGTGTGATAGACGGCTTGTTTTTTTATTTGTTTGAAATATCCCTAATGGTTATTTTAGTTGTTCCCATTTTATAGTTTTTTAGCGATCTGAGAGGCACGTTCTGTGTGAGTTTTGGTTCATCGTTGTTTGTGTGATCGACACCGTTGTTTATTTAAATTGTTGGAAATGTCCATGATGGTTACTTTAGTTGTTCCCATTTTATAGTTCTTTTGTTGTGTTTGGTATTATGTAATTGGGTTTCGGATGATGTTTCTGCGGCAATGTAGGTGTGTACTTTTTAGAGTGGTACATTTTGCTTCAATGATGTGATAGCTTCGTCATGTGTTTTCCCTTTGTTTTTTTAATTGGTTGAAAGGTTTAAATTTTAAGCTCTGTTCAATCTTGCCCCATGGTTATGAGGTTCGTTAGTGGTCTGTTATGTGTGTTCTGTTGTAGGTTTCATCGGATATGTGTTTTTATGGTGTGAGATAGGGTCACGTGGGTTAGATTGTTTACCTATTTGGCAAGTAATGTTGTTATGTTTATGGTTACAGATTGAATATGGTGTTTGCTATGTCCTTCTTTAGGAACTGAATTTGAATGTTTCCGCTGGGACTTTGGCAAAGGTGAGCTGGTCTTGTCATTGAAATCTCCTTTTGTAATGAGTGTTTAGAGACTTATAACTTAATTTGTACAGCGTATATAAACCATTAGTTGGATATGTAACTGATGTGCAGTTGGATTTGTTCTATTCTGTCTTTTGTGATTGAGTCTTCCTATTATGTCAATGAACGTATGATAACATGTTTTGAACCTGAACATCGAGTGTATATTAATTTGTTATTTTTGAGTTTGAGGCAATACAAAGATTGGTCATTGGTTAGCAGTTTTAGCAGATGATTAGTTACCTTCTTTGATTATGTTGCATTAATTCAAGTAATAATAATTCAAGTAATAATAGCTGTAGGAGTTACAAACTGGTTGGTGCTTCCCTTAATTACATTGGTAGTTATGCCTTTTGAAAATTCCTTTGGTAGATTAAAGGTTCACAAGTGGTCCTATTTATATGTATGCTGCAGTGCAGAGTATTCTAGCATACGTGCATATTTAGTTTGTCCGTCTCATTTTGTATACATGGGGCCATTTCTTATTTTGGATAAACTGTCTGAGGTTGCTGAATCTCCGCATTTGGTAGATAAGATGAAGTATGTGTTTGGTCGTTCGCACGGTAAGGATGAATCATTAGCTGGTTTAATAGGTGATCTCTGCGTTTCATTAAGGATCTCATTGAGTAAGAAGCGTCGGCTTATTGCTGAATTGGAGGCTGTCGAAGAGCGAAAGGTGCTGTGAAGTGTTTGGAGCATATGGGAGTCATTGTTGCGCGTGATGTCGTGACCCTAGGCGAGTTGGAAACACTGTTGGGACGTGCTCAGGTTGGTGTGAGCTTGAAGGCTGGTTTTGTGACTGATATGGTAGCGCGGGATTAAGGGTTGTTGATTGCTGCTCTTTCTTTCTATGTTTTTTATTCTGAGTTATTAGTTTGGTTTAGGTTGAATAATCGTTGGTTTTGATGTTCCTTGTTTTGTACTGCACTTTTTTTATTTTAATATCAATAAAAATATGGTTTGTAAATTTTCAGATGTTTTCAATTCCTCTAATTCTTTGTTGTTTGATAGTGGATGCTGCAAGTTCTTATAACATTTTATGGACATGAATGTTTTATAGTATGAAGAGTATGTTATTAATCTCAAGGTTTATGTGCCTCGAATGAGAATAGAATCATTTCAAATATATTCATTAATATAGTACCATTTCAATGGGGTGCTTAAGCCTATTAACATTATCTTTCCGAACCACTTTAATCCATGTTTCTTGTTGTGTTTATTAATTTATATGTTTGTCCAGAATTTATAGGTTTTGATACTTTTTGTAATTTATATGTTTGGTCAAAATTTGTAGGTTTTGATACTTTTAGTTGCAGTTCCAGGTGTTGTGTGGTGTTTTAAAGTTATTCAGGGTGTATAATGAGTCCTAATAAGTTCATACCTTGTTTCATCTGTTTTGTGTAACTATAGTTTTCGGTGATGTATAGTGTGATAGCTATGTTTGCATGTTGACATATTAGGCTTGGGACTGATATTCGTGTCGTTCTTGTTAAATGCAAACTGCTCTAGCGTTTGTCCTCCTATAAATTTTAAGGACCTAACAATTTTTTAAGGATTTTTTATGCATTGATACCGATATGATGGTGCAGGCAGTGTAATGGTTTTAGTTGGTTTGTTGTTAGTGTTTGTAAGTTATGTCCCTATGGACATTTAGTCCTGTAACGTATGCTGCAACGCTTGGAGATTTGGAACAATTACTGGCTGGTAGTAATGTTGGAATGCGGTTGAAGGCTAGTTATGTTGCTGTAATGGAAGAAACAAATTAGGGATTCATGGTTTGTTTGTTTTTATTTGGTTTATGAATAAGTCTAGTTTTGAGTTTTTATGGTGTTAAGTCAGGGATTAGTATTGTAATATTTCCAATGGAATCATTGAAATGCTTTATATATATTTATTTTGAGATCTAATTTACGCTGCTATGGTAATAGGTTTTTATTTTTCGTTTTGGTTAGTTGGAATTTGTGTGTGTGGCTTTTCAGAATTGTTGTGTTAGTGTTGTATTTTGGTTGATTGTTTCTGTGTTGCATCATAATGAGTGAGGGTCTGCAGTTCTCTTGTTTTAACAGTTATAGTATGGCATTATAGTGACTTGGTTATATGGGTGGCACTTATTTACATTCCAAATTGTTGATGTAATCAATTCATTAAGAATTTTAGGTTGTCGCAGGTTTGTAGGTTGCTAGGAATTGTCGCGTTTCAAAACTCCTAGTTTATATGTAGATATTGAGTTATGTTATCGCCTTCAATATCGATTCCATATTGTATGAGTAGGGGAATAAACGTAATTTGTGCTTTGAAATATAAGGCATTGTTATTAAAAAACTGTTTGGGAAAGTCAAAGTGTTTGACTTTTAAATTTTTAAAAGGGAGCCGTTAAGGCTTTTATTCATTTCATTTCCTCAAGTTTCAATGGCCCATTGAAGTTACTTTTTGTTCACCCTGCGAGTGTGATCTGAAGAATCCAAATACAGGTTTGTACTTTAATTAGTCCTTGTTGATATTTTGTTGGTTATTTTTTGAAAGGCCGTTTTATAAGTTGTTTGATGTAAGTATAGGCCAGCATAGATACTTAATCAATTGACATGATGTAGAAGTTCAATCTATTATGATCTAACCAAATAACAGTTGAAGCTTACAGCAAATTGATTGTTCCAATGTTTATTGTGCTATTTTCATAGTCTTTGAGTGGATTACTTTGAATTAGGTCACAAAAGCTTACAGCAAATTGATAGTTCCAATGTTTGTTGTGCTATTTTCATAGCCATTGAGTGAATTACTCTGAATTAGGTTACAAACCATTTGGTACCCTGTTTTCTTTTACAGTATGCTTATAACCGAGAAACACGTGCAAGGGTACCCAGTCAAAGCAGGTTGTTGAATGTTTCTTTGTATATATATTACGCGTATAATTTTTGAGTTCTGGGTCAGCTTCCTCAGTCATTAGTATCTTTAATCTTGTCGGTTTTGTCACCCAGGATAGTGGTACATACAGTTGCCCATGGCTGAACATAGGATTGGGTAGATATAGGACGACATAATTAAGTGACTGTCCCTGGCTTTTGTCAATTATCATTGCGTAACATGGCTTCACGGGATACTATCTTCTTTTCAAGACGAATGGCCATTTACATTGGTTTGATGTTGTTATGATCCGGTGGATAAGCATGATGTCGCCCACATGGGATCCAGTAAGGATTTTACATGAATAACGAATTTGCCAAGTTCAATAATGATCAACAGAGTTCCATTGCATAGTCCTTTTGCGGGGTTAACATTCCTTAGTAGCATTATTGGTAGTTCCTTTTTAAGGCATAATGCATGTGGTGGCATTCCTAGGAAGTTCAACGTGTTTAAAAATTCAGTTGGGTATAGTTGTTGCTGGTCTAGAGACTTTGTTGACGCTTTACAAATTTCGTCAGCACTATTGTATATTACGAATTTGCCGACCAGCTTGTTAAACATATACTTGTTGATCTCGTCCACGTCGTAATTCCTTGGAGTTAGAATAGCTTGCTCTTTTAGATATTCATCGTCATGCTGCCTTTCAATGAAATTAGGATATGTTTCGGCTACAATGTCTTCGATCGGAGAGCGTGATGATTTTATTATGAACTACTTTGGAATTTAAATCCAGGTTGGTTCATCTTACCCTTCTTTAGTTTTGGCTAGGATGGTGTCGTTCCCCACCGATAGGACCCATTGGTTAAATTCTTGTTTTTGATTATCAAACTCTCCATTTGGATAGTATTCATTGACTCTCATACTTTGTGTGAGCGTGAAAACATTGCAACGCTTTCACAAATCAGAGCGGTTTATGCATTCTTGAACCACATCTGGCCTCTTTCCTTTGGGAATGACCTGTAGAATTTGCCTAAAATCGGCCCCTAAGAACACAGTCATGCCCCTGAAAATTTGCTCTCTATTCTCCGGGTTCTTAAATCCCAGTATATCCCTTAATGTTTTGTCCAATGCTTTGAAGGCGTATTTTTGTGTCATAGGTGCTTCATCCCAAATTATTAGTTTCACTTCTTGCATTAGTTCAGCCAAATGGGTGTTCTGCTTTATGCCACATGTGTTGTTTTCCAATAATTTGAGTGGTATGACGAATCTACTATGCGTTGTCCTTCCACCTGGCAGTAGGAGTGCCGCAATCCCTGTTTCAAATTTCAAAAACCATTCTTGGTGAATTGGTTTCCAGTAGTTATGTCTTAAGTAAGTAAGTAAGAATAAAATGTCCTACCTGAAGAGGCAACCGCTAGCACTATCTTTCTTTCTGTCCTTAACCTTGCGATGATGGTATTATATAAAAAGGTTTTCCCTGTTTCGCCTGGGCCATAAACAAAATAGAATTGGCCTCTTTGGTTATGCACCGAATCAATCACCCGTTCATAGATTGTTCGTTGTTCTGGTTTTAATAGTGGGTGAAGCCTTTCGTGTTCAGTCCTACTTTTATTCATATCAGAGTTCAATGCTTCTCTGATGAGACGATTGTCCATGTTTGTTAGCAATTGTGGGTTGAAACGTGGCAGGTCTTGGAAGTCTGTTAAAGATCTCTCATTCTTGTTTAGTAATTCTTAGATTTCAACCAAACAGTAGTTCTGAATCTGTTCAATTGTCAGTTACAAGTCGGGGTAGGCATATAGTTTTCGCTTTCTTTGTAGAATATCCTCAGAGAACAGTTCCCATGTTTCTTCCCATAGTTTGAGGGGCCTGCTGATGTCATAAAATAGTAGGATTGTAATGAATAGATCACGGAGTTGTGGGCCAAATGCCCATAAGCTCGCTTCTGATATATGTTTTGTACACTCCCGATATTCATTTAGAAGACCATATGCAAAGCAGGCTTCTTTGAATGTATGGCATAGTATGTTGTTGACTGTCAATAGTTCATCAAAATCCTTTCGTCCTCTTACAACATTCAACAACATTCTTAAAAAATAACTCTCTCCCGAGGCTGGGGTTGAGTAAACGATTCTCCCAATGCATTTTTTCTGTATTCATGGTTTCTACATTTTCAACTGTTCATGCCACACATATCGCTTTGGTAGGTCAGCATATGTGAGTGTTGATGGATCGCGCTCATTTAAGTCAAACCAATTGGTAAACATAGTATCATTGATACCTTCTTTTTTAAGCAAAGCTCGTAAGAATTCTCAGTCCTGCAACGTGACTGGGTTTTGATTTGGGAGGTAGAAGTTTAGCTCCATCACGGACGGATATGTGTAGTGGATATCATATGAAAATAGCCGCCACACTGCTTCGCACGGTGCTAAATATCTGCAATTTAAGTAATTGTTGATTTCATCAACTACCACCACCTTTTCTGATGTCACGTGATCACCCTTCAGAACATTTTCCTGTATTATAATTGTTGCTCTATTAGGGCCTTTGTTTAAGTACTTAAATATGTACTTAATCGCTTTAGATCTGTTTCACCATTCTACATTGATGTGTGCCTTGTATTTGAGCAACATGTAACGGTTGTGAGGCACCACATGTCTGTTATTAAACATGAACTTCCCCTTTTTAGAAGATGCTTTGTTATCACGGTGGCGATAAATGAGGTACCCATCTTCATCAAGAACAGTCTCAACATAGAACTGTTTTGGATAATGTTTGGAGCATTTACCCTCTATGGTGCATGGAGCGTATTTCCCATCCTTACCCCAAGGTCTATGTAGCATATAATATGTAACTGCTTTGTCCGTCTGGGTCATCCATTGGTGATGGCAGTTTTGCCGAGATTATATCGTCTATTTGAGCGGCCGTCTTGCATTTACTATCGTTTTCCAGCCACAATAGAATATGTGTGTGCGACAACCCCCGTTTTTGAAACTCAATAACATACACAACTCAAAGGAAATGGGTTAAAAATACCAATTATGGATACAGAAATATACAAACTAAGGATACACGTAAATAAGGGTCTTTGGTATTTACTTGCTTCGGTTGCCCCAAATATTTGGTTTTTTGTAAGATCATGCAATTAGTCAGTTAGTTTTATTTTGAAGACTCTTATCCCTATTTCTGGTCGATCCTGAGCTTTCTGGCCGGGGATATAATCAAGCACTTCGCTGATCTCCGGCCACTTTGGGTTTGATGTGAATGTTATAAAAAGGTCTGGGTTGCCATAAGTACGACATAGGGCCATCGCATCCTGATAATTTTACATCATGTAGCAGGGGCCTCTAACAAAAGTACCGGGTAAAACTATTATCTGCCCAGCCCGGCCGCGTTTGTGTCCCCTCTTGTTATTGCATCACATACGCTATGATACAAATCTACATGTAAGGTGTCTTGATTATTTCGTGTCCACTTAATGCGTTGTTCTTCAACGACCGAGTATGCATCGACCAAGTACTGTTGAAATAGGCGCCCTCCTCTTATTAAAGTATTACATTGGTCATGTCTTTGATGAATAATGTAAGAATAGTACTCCTTCATTATCACAAAACCACGGTTAGTTTTCGGAGCACCTCTGTTACTGTAGTAACGTATCTTGTCATGGAAATTGTCTTCTCCATACGGGAAGAACAATGGATATTGGAGGGCCATGTATGCTGGATGCAGTTCGGAGATTCTTTTAGGTCCAGAATGTAACTTGTTTACTATGATGTCCCTTAAAGGTATCCCATCACTAAAATCATTGGTGATTAGGGCTACAACCTCAGCTACGGTTGGCTTGTTATATTGCCTTGCATTTGTTCGCTCTTATACCAAGTGTAATTCTACGTTGACAGAACCATGTAAATGACACCAATCCCTTGCCATCCGGAATACTTTGGCTACTAAACTATACTGATCCAACATTTGTGTCAAAGTCTAGACAGTTGCAGCATCCACTCCGTCCCTATTATCCTTATCAATAAATGCGCCCATATGATTTGTCACTTCATTGGCTGTGTCAAAGAACTAAAGCTGGGCATACCTGGGTTGTGTACCTTCTTTTGGATGAAGGGACCCAATTATATGATAGCTTTGTCTATTTACTCTTAATGTGTATACCCCTCTGCCATTATTAATTGAATGATCTATTATAGCTCCAAAATATGTGAAGCTAAACATACCATTATATACTCTTATTTGGTCACTAAATTGGGTGGTAGCTGGGTCATTATAGTTGAGCAAGTTGTGCAATGGC
>BQNB010059004.1:1735-37520 GCA_026074375.1 Tanacetum coccineum | reverse complement strand
TTCGTAACTCCATCAAAAATTCCTTGTTGAGTTCAATATTCATATCATCGTCAGTGTTTGGTTTAGCTAGACTTGATTCGGTTTGAGCTCACGCCAATCGTATATTTAAAATCAGTTTTTGCTAATGTATCAGAGTCTCGATACGCCTTTTGAATTGATCTGAATACGCTGTATCAATCTATTGAATGGATACGATGTATTAGTAAAGAAAGTTAGATACCTCGTATCAATTGAAGTGGATACGCCGTATCAGGTTATCGACCAGAACAGTTTATGGAAAACAATTAAAACACACACACAAACAAATAAACAAATATACAAGCAAATACACAAATATACAAAATTTTACAAAATTTTACACTAATCCTAGGGGTTAGATTAATCAAATGTTAAAAACCAAAATATTAAATAAAATCAAGATTAAAATTTCACTCCCTAGCAGCGGCGCCAAAAACTTGATTGAGTTGTCGTGTAGGTGTTATTTATGTTTTCAAGTTTTAAATTTATATTTTGCCGACTTTACCTAAAACAACACTTTAACGGGCAGTGTACCCGATCAGATGGAGTTTCGTGGTAAGTAGGGTGTCGATCACTAAGAGCGAGAACTAATCTTTTATATTTACAATATTTGGTTAACTAAAACTAAGTTATTTAAACCTATGTTAATTTATTTTATGTTAAACCCTATGCTATACCTATGTTAATTCCTATTCTAACGGATAAAAGGGGTTGTCAGCCTGAGAGACTGGCACGGGTTTTGTGGTAACTTAGATCAATTTAAAACACAATAACACACGCAGGCAGACATACAAAAAATAAAAGAGCGGTCTAGCCAAATATAAAAAAACTGTATTAACCGTGATTAATTCAATTAAAATGTTGGTTTGTTTATTTAGTGCAATAAATGCTTATCTCGAGGCGGCATATCATTCCAAGATTTAGGCGGGACTTCTTTCTAAAACCTAGACACGTAGAATTCTGTCACAACTAAACGCATCCGCATAAAGCATCATATTTTCTGATTATAATCTATCTTAGATGATTAATAATGGCGATCTTATTAAACCCAAGCTCATAAAGACTTTACCCACTTACTGCTTAATGGCAATTTATATTCTAGTAGTCCACTGTCCAAGTCTTTACCAAAGAAATCAGTACGTTATTTGTTCATCCTAGGTCACCTGCTAGTCCAACTTGTTCAGATATCCCAAAGGTAAAGATAGGGCATTAATTGTGGTCCTATTGATCTATATATATAAATCACTATATAGGGAGCCATCTCGGCATCTAGCTAACTTGGTCGGTATCACTAGATCTAGTTGAATGATAGGTCTCATACAAAAGAACGTAAACAAGTATAAATTGATAAATATAAACAAGCAATCAACGATAAATTAAGCATTCTATATAAACAAACCAAATATTTAAATCTTCATAATCATGGCTAATAACCAAGGGTATTAGCCCTTAATCATTGTAATCAATACAAAAGTAATAATTCAACCATGGTAAACTAACCGAGTTAAATGAATGATACTAAAAATCAAACGATTAAAAGAGTATAGGAAATTGCAAGGTGTTTCCTATGGAATTAGTAGCTTTTCTTGACCTTTTCTTCTCTTCTTGTCTTCTGAAAATTGACTTTTGTGGTTAAGGTATCGAAATTTGATCAAGCACACTGAAAACCCGTTTTTAGGTTTTCTATTTATACTGTCTGGAATTGGGTCGATATGGCGTATCGAGAGAGATGGATACGGCGTATCGGGGGTTTCTTAGAGTAGGGGCCACATTCGATATCTTCCAAAATATTTTATTACTTTATATTGAATATGGTGTATAGATGTCGAGCGCGAGAGGGATACAGCAAATTTATACTTAATATCTTCGTGGTATATTTGTGAAGTGCATGCACAGAGACCAGCCGTATCTTCCTTATGGATACGGCATATAGGATGTTAGAATCAGTTTTCTTCATATTTCTTCGTTTAAGCTCCAGAATGCGTGCCTTTT
The DNA here is from genome assembly GCA_026074375.1 of Tanacetum coccineum. Taxonomy (NCBI): domain Eukaryota; kingdom Viridiplantae; phylum Streptophyta; class Magnoliopsida; order Asterales; family Asteraceae; genus Tanacetum; species Tanacetum coccineum. The sequence continues at coordinate 35,510 of BQNB010059004.1, read as the reverse complement.
TGCTAATCTTCACCAGTACTCCCAATAATAACCTTCAATCTTAATATAAATCGAATTTAAGTAACAATTCTTGTAATAATTATACAAAATGGGTTATTTACATGGGATAAATAATGCTATAAAAGTAACGTTATTTGATGTCATCAAATATCTCCCCACTTGAATCCTACTTGTCCTCAAGTAGCCTTTAGAAGTTTATAAAAATGTATCCCTAAGGATTTTTTCCGTTAAGCATTTATTTGATCAATTACAAGTACACAACCAAACACCTCACGAAATATGAAGATGAAAACACTTAAATCACTAAACTAATCTATGTGGTAACATGTAATATTCGCTCAAACTAGACTTGGGTCGTGATGAATATTCTATCATAAGCATGCAAGGATACACATCTCACCACTAGAGCTAAAGGCGAGGGTGGAGGAGGGGGGGGGGGGGGGGGATAAACAAAGTTTATAAAGGTAAATAGGGTTTATTTTATAAGGCTTATTAGGGTTTGGTCACTTTATCTAGTCTCTACTGATACCAATATTCCAGAAGGGCGACAAAGACCACACATACATACCCATAATGACAGGATAGACACATGTGACTGCTCACTCCCATCTCGAATAAGCTAAAGAGTAGGACTAGTAAAGTGATATAGGGTATGGATCTTCTAACTTTCACCAAAAGTAATAAACCAACAAGGTAGCTAAAATCACACATACCTGCCCGAAACAACGAATAGACCAGTGCATGATTGATCACATCACCACACGATTCGATAAAAAGAACCTAAGGTTAATCATTAGGAAAAAGAAATAAATTGTTAAATAAAAATTTACAAAACAAATAGATTAAGTCCAAACAGATAAGGAATCAAATAAAAAAAAAAAACAAAAAAAAAAAAAAAAGAAGAATAAAAAAAAAAAAAGAAGTTGCTAGATACTTTTTCTTGACCGTTACCATGATTAAAACACAACTATATTTACAAACGTCTTGACCATTGATAAGAAACAAACAACCTAAGTTGGTGTTCCCGTAACGGTCAACTCCCAATCATCCCATACTTTACATACTTTTACAAAGACAAGTGGCGATATCTACCACTTTATACAAAACTTTACATCGTTTATTTATAACCACGTATCAATGAATAATCGATCTTTCAAATAATTTCATCGGTTTAAGCTTTAACGAACCGACTATCTTCATATTTTCCTCTTTCTTTTTTTGTTGAAATTCTCAAATTTTTTCTAATTTTTTTTCAAACAATAAATAAACTATGAATCTTGGTGTAATTTTACCATCTTCACTATCATAATAACTTCGGATAATTTCTTTCATGATTCTTTATTCTTCAGACGTACCAATAATTGTGATGGTAGTAAAAATACATGAGTTTTGACTACTTTTTACATTCCCATTGCAATGTGCAAATTTCCCAACCATACTAGAGATAGAAAATGACACAGGACACAGGAAATACATACTTTACACTTTAAGAAACTAGCAACTGATAAATGTACTTAATCTAACAAGGGTAGGCTAAGGTGTAAAGGTGTAACGAAACAAATAGTTGGTGTTATCCTAAAGAATTGGCTCTACTGGTTTTTCTAGAGGTATCTTACTCTTAAAATAAGAGTAAACAAAGGGTTTATACGGAGGTTAACTAACGCATGTAGTTAGTTAATAAAACAACATTATATAGGGCTTTTTGGTATAATTCCCTAGAATTTACCAATTTAAAAAAAGTAACTCCATCTAAATCCATATGTACTCATTATTGTTGGTCTCGTAATAGATATACCAAGCAAGTTCTAAGTCTACAACATCACGAACACTCATATTTTTGTGGGATTTGGGTAAACATTTGGAAACGGATAAGGCTGAATCCTCACAAAATCTAAAAAGGGTTATGTGTGCAGGTTATGTAACCAGTAATTTCACAAAAGTATGCTTGAATTTTTTTTAAGTTTAAGCATAATTTGTTGCATTTTAATGTAAAAAAGGACATGTAACGTTGCTAGATTCCAACCCCCACTTTAAATTAAACAACGTCTTTGTTGTATAGAAAAAAACAATAAAAAGAAATAAAAGAATTAGAACGAGAAACATCCCGCTGATGTTTTTGCTCGGTAGATTTTCCAAGTTGAGTTTATGAGCAAGAATTCCAGATGATCTACTTCACCAACTTTGTCGATTTCTTTTCCAGCGAGGTCCTGTGCAAAATATAGGAAAAACATGCAAAATCCTATCTCGGGTATCCTACGGTTAGTAAAATAATAATAAATAAACTGTACAGGCAGTCAATACGCCGATAATCCAAAAACCAAGATTACGTTGTACAGAAAAACCTTAAAAAGTATCATACGAGACAGTCTGCCAAATACGCCGTATCATGCGCATGAATACGTCGTATAGACAGATATGACAATAAAGTTTTAAATGCAGAAAAATAAAGGATTGATAACGTCCAAACATTCAATATGTCATATGGTATGGAGCGGATACGCGCCGTATTGAAGTCAGGGAAGACAGACTCGATAAAAAATAAAATAATGAAAACTAATCAGGTTGTCTCCCGAGAAGCACTTTTCTTTCAGCTAGTCTTTAAGTTTGACTTTTTTCTTCAGCTCTTCACATTATTCAACACTCGTCCTCTCATGCTTTCGATTCTTGTGTGGATATGGATGCTTGATTCCGTAGCTTTTATCAACGCACAATTAAGTTGAAACTTACTGCCAGGGGCATGTACTATCATACATGAACAACCAAACACATTATAGTCATAAAAGCATCAAAAGATAACATGTTTTAAGTTTAGATTATTCATGACATGAATAAAAAAAATATACAGAGATAGAAATCAAAAAGTGATGGTGAGGGAGATCAGGGGTCTGGCTGTTGTGGTGCTAAGGTGTTGGCGTCATCAGTCTTACGCCTAACACACCTCACATACAGGATCTAAAAATCTGAATAGCTAGTGTATCTGACCACAGCATGATCCATCATCTGCGAGAGACTAGTAACTGTCCATGTAGCAAATCGAGAGAAATCATGGGCTATACTATCTAATACCTCTCTTTGCTCGCCCAATGCCCCTTGTATCCCATGCACCTCCTCCTCCAGTCTAGCCACCCTCTGTGGTAAACTCCAAGCTGGTACAGCTACAGGTGGTGGCTGGGGTGCCTGTACGGGTGCTGGACCAGCCTGAGCACCCTTAGCGACCTCTAGGGTACCAATTGTAGCATCAGGCTGCCTCTCTGGTCTCGGGGCTACCCAAGCCCAAGTATCATCAAGCTCCTCACAAATTTGCAGCCGCACCAACACAACCATATCAATCATAGGGAGGTCTCGGACTATCACAGTCAATACCTAAAGCTTCTGCTCAGTAAAAAAGTCTAAAATGCTTAGCCAGACGAGCAACAAACTGTCCTCTAGATATCATCACCCCACGCTTCCTCCCCGAAGCAAACATCCTTAAATATCTAGCTAAAAGATAAGGGATGTTGACTGAACCAACATCCATCCCTCCGAGGTAAAACAAATTAGTTATGACCCCCTTTTCAGGTGTCTGAATCCTCCCACCAATGCTGCATGCAATCAACCTGTGGCACAGCCTAAGCATCAGATCTCTAATCGAAGTGTAAGATGGGGATGTGCCAAGGAAATCCCCCACAAATGATATTCCTACCCAGTAAGCACTTAGATCTCCCTTGTTGGGGATCTGCCTCGCACTCTCGGCCCAGTATTCACCGAATCCAGCCGACTCCATCTCCTCTGTAGTATGTAGGCCCATACCCAGAATAAACTCTCTCCGGCTCAATACGTGACTAACCCCTCCTAACTAAAAGTTCTTTTTTTTTTTTTTTTTCTGTAGTACCCTAGTTGTATCAAGATTAAGTACTGCCTCTCCAATTCTAAATGTACTAAAGAATCCGGAATAAGCTCATGTACCAACGGGCCTTGAACCTCAAATAGCCGCCTCCAAGCTCGGCTAGTAAATTCTGTCCCTAAGCATCCTTGTGCTCCATCAACATCCTACCACTCAACCCCTTGGCCATCAAATCATTCAACCCTTTAAAATCGAAAACATATACCTTAGGTACCGAACCTCTCCCGTATATCCTCTCAACCTCTCCTCAAAATCAGCAATGTCTGCATCAGTGTACTTTAATCCCTCAAACCTAAGTAAGATGCCTCTTTCCTCTAGAGTGGAAGCGCCATACGCAAAATCAAACTCAATCAGTACATAGAAAGATTTAATTTTCTGATCTTTGGGCAAATACGGCGTATCAGGAAGTGAATAGCCGTATAGATAAAAAATGGGTACACCGTATCCATAAGGTATCCAATATGGAGTATTGGGAGTTTTAGGCTTGATACGCCGTATAGAGCAAACTCAATATTGATAATAGTAATCGTTGTAATAGTTCAATACGTGCCACTAGATACGGCGTATGGGGAATCAATACGCCGTATAGGGTATTACAGGCTTATGTCTTCAAAAAGCTTAATATGTCGTATCCAGATGAATGGATACGTCGTATTGGTTTTTAATTTTTGGGTTAATTTTAGTCGATACGCCGTATCTATTTTAGTGGATACGCCATATTGCTTTTGTAGTTAAAAATGAAAAGGGATTCCCAATTCTACCCGTTAGCATGATTTAAACTCTAAAATTATAATCCCCATTTCACCCATTTGACCCATTTGTCACATTTGCAGGTAATTGGCAAAACGCAAAAGCCCCAAAATCAAATTTCAAACTCTAACCCTAATTCTAGATCTAATTGAAAAAAAGGAGAAAAGACTAGGATTCGAGCCCATTACCTTGTGATTAGGGTTGTGAGAAAGAAAGTAAAACAAGGAATTGGTCTCTGAAACTTTTGATCGCAGTTAAAATCGATAAAGAGTGTGTGAAAGTTTATCTGGCGTATCAGCTGGGTTTTTATACCCAAACTCGATACGGCATATAGAGGTTCATTCAATACTGCATATTGAACGAAATCGTTGACTTAGTCAACTCAATTTTAAAATAGTGGATACGCAGTATAGGTGTTTACCTAATATTTCGTATCCGTTCTTGAAGACCAATTCTTCCTAAATTTAACAAAGTAAAGAAAACGTACATTGGCATTCGCAACTTCCTTGTTTAAACACCGTCCTTATAAAACCGCTTGGGGTCGAAGGGAATGCCAAATGGCACATAAAGATTTTTAATTATGAAAATTATTGGCTTCCCTTCGTGAATATAATTCCAAGTCTTGATATTCAATTCTTTGATAAAATCTCAGTTTTGAAAATTATTCCTGATGTATCATGACTTGTTTTCAAAACCTTATTTGACCCTTGTGCATAGGCACCAACGTCGGTTTTTATCTTATCAGGTAATGGTATGACAGATACATCCCCCTAAGGCTTATCATCATTGTCCTTATTCGATTTTGAATCATCAGGATAAATTACGTTAAAAGGAAATAGATCATTAAAGTATAAAACATTTTGTTCCTCTTCATCATATTCGGACAATGATGTTTCATCTTTCAAATTAAATTCATCGATATGTTTTTGAGGAGCTCACATATGGTATCATTAAGAAATCTTAATTTAGGACTTAGAGTATCATTGTAAATAATGGCTGGAAATTCTTTCTCAAAATCTTTGAAGTAGTCTAAATCATTAAAATAACAGACCGTAGGCTCGGGTGACAGAAACGAAGGCATATCGACTTTATCAATATCATTTTCCGAATCCGATTTCGAATCGTCGACATAAATTATTTTATAAGAAAATGAATTTTTGTCAAAAATTACCATGTAATCTTCATCGTCAGATTCGTCAAATGATATTCTAAAGTCAACTTTATTGTCGTTAAGAGGACTTACCGTGGGTTCATACGAGAGTGCTACCTTAGACATTAACGTGTCATTAAAGGCTATAGCTGGGAATTCGTTCAACAGATCCGAGGTCGTGAATGTCATCGTCATACTAGATTCTATCATACGTGGCAGTTTCCTAGTTATACACATTACCATTCCTATGAGCATTTTCTTCCTCAAGCCTGATATACTCTTTCATAGTAATGTTGGGGTTGTTCGTTTTTACCTGTACCAGATTTGCTAGGAAAGAATACTGTCAAATAGCTTAATACGTCGTGTTCACTAAACTAAATACGCCGTATTACACAAACACAATATGCAACCAAACAATAAAACACAGATATACATAATTTAACACTAATCTAAATTACACTAATCCTAAGGGTTAGGTTAATCTAATGTTAAAAACCAAAATATTAAATAAAAGTCAAGATTAAAATTTCACTCCCCAGCAGCGGCGCCAAAAACTTGATTGTGTTGTCGTGTAGGGTTTATTTTAGAGTATTCAAGTTTTAAATTTATATTTTGCTGACTTTACCTAAAACAACACTTTAACAGGCAGTGTACCCGATCAGATGGAGTTTCGTGATAAGTAGGGTGTCGATCACTAAGAGCGAGAACAAATCTTTTATTTTATTAATATTTTCGTTAACTAAACTAAGTTAATTTAAACTATGTTAATTCTATCCTATGTTAAACCTATGCTAAACCTATGTTAATCCTAATTCTAACGGATAAAGGGGGTTTCAGCCTGCGAGACTGGCACAAGTTTTGTGGTATCTAGACCAAATTTAAAACTAATAACACACAGGCAACAAACATCAAGATAGAATATTGGTCCTAAGCCAAAATAATAAGAAACTGTATTGAACCATGGATTAAGTCTAATTAAAACGCTGGATTGTTTATTTTTGCAATGAATGCTTATCTCAGGAGGCATATCATTCCAAGTTGAGGCAGGCTCTTCTTAAAAACCTATAAACACGTAGGATTCTATCATAATTAAACGCATCCGTATAAAGCATCCTATTTGATGATTATAATCTATCTTAGGTGATTAATAATGGTGATCTTATTAAACCCTAGCTTATAGAGACTTTGCCCACTTACTGCTTAATGGCAATTTATATTTTAGTAGTCCATTGTCCAAGTCTTTACCAAAGGAATTAGTACGTTATTTATTGATCCTAGGTCACCTGCTAGTCCAACTTGTTCACATATCCCAAAGGTAAAGATAGGGCATTAATTGTGGTCCTATTGGTCTAGATATATAAATCACTATATGGAGAGCCATCCCAACATCTAGCTAACTTGGTCGGTATAACTAGATCCAGTTGAATGATAGGTTGCATACAAAAGCACGTAAACAAGTATAAATTGATAAACATAAACAAGCAATCAACGATAAATTAAGCATTCGATATAAACAAACCAAACATTTAAATCTTCATAATCATGGCTAATACCCAAGGGTATTTATTAGCCCTTAATCATTGTAATCAATACAAAGGTAATAATCCAACCAAGGTAAACTAAGCGAGTTAAATGAATGATACCAAAAATCGAACGATTACAGGAGTATAGGAGATTACAAGGTGTTTCCTATGGAATTAGTAGCTTTTCTTGACCTCTTCTTCTTTTCTTGTCTTCTAAAAATTGACTTTTGTGGTTAAAGTATCAAAAATATGATCAAGCACACTAAAAACCTGATTTTAGGTTTTCTATTTATACTGTCTGGCATTTGGTCGATACGGCGTATCAGGCGTTTCTTAGAGTAGGGACCACGTTCGATATCTTCCGAAATATTTTATTACTTTATGTTGAATATGGTGTATGGAGTTCTTCTGGATACGGCGTATTGGACTTTGTATCTTTGTGGTTTCTTGTGAAGTGCAGGCACAGATACGCTGTATCTTCTTTGATGGATACGGTGTATAGGATGTCAGAACAGTAACCTTCAAATGTCTTCGTTTAAGCTCCAGCATGCGTGCCTTTTTGCTAATCTTCACCAGGTACTCCATAATTACTACAAATCTCAAATATAAATGATTAAGTAACAATTCTTGCAATAATTATACAAAATGGGTTATTTTCATGGGTTAAATGATGCTATAAAAGTGACGTTATTTGATGTCATCACTCGGGTTTTGAAGAGGGGGTTGATTAAACTACTAGCTACTCCTAAATCTAATCTAATTATGCAGAAAAGTTAATTGGTGAGAAACTGATATAGGTAAACAAATGTGTCTGCTTAGTCAAGCACTACTCCCTATTTGCCCTCTCTAATCCTATTGTATGTCACCCTCGTTAGTGTAATATGTAAGTATCCCCTTAATTCTGCAGCGAGTTGGCCAGGCTCGCGTTCTACGTGACAACCTAGTCAGACGTTACATGTGAAACACGCTCCCCCTAATAGTTAATCATGCGCAATAAATACTTAAGAAAGAATATACCTAATCACCAATTAGTTATGAAGAACTTCTTATAGGTTTCATCTAACCTAATCATGTTTCCCTAGACTTCTATGCTAATGTAATATCTTATAGCTAGTTTTTTAAACCCTAACGTGCACACCACTAACAAGAAGCAATAAAGATCAAAGAATACAAACTAGGTTTTATGCAATCATAAGCAAACACTAATTAATTTAGCCTAGCATGTTAATAGAAAGCGAAGAATAAATAATCAAACAACACATAGACATATTAATGATTAAATGGATAAAGGAGCTTCACTTTAGTTGAACATGTGAGTATGTGAGTACAAAAGGGTTAAAAAAACCTAAAATTTGACTGCAATAAAGTTCTCCTAAGTTAACACAAGTTTCCACACAAACATATAAAAAAATAAGGTTTATATATATAGGAATTGGGTTATGACGGCGTCTCTAGGGTTTGTGATGCCGTCAGCCCATCAAATATTCCAAGGGTTTCTTCATGTCGGCTATTGTGACGCCGTCACTAATCTTGGTGACGCCATCGCTATGAGATTCTGACGGCGTCAAGGGAAAATTCTAACGATGTCTCCACCCACTGAGAAGTCACACTTTTTGTCTAAAAATCCACTTTCTAGTAACTTTTGGTTAAGGCATTAGGATGGAAGTCGTCAACTTAAAAAGTTGCATTTTTGTCCAGTTTCTTCTTGAATTGAGTCCAAGTTACATGTTATTCTTCCAAGTGCTTCTTAAACGCTAAAACAACAAAAAGAAATGACTAAGTACAATATTTGGGCATATTTGCATGATTTTAGGGGTTAAACGGCTCTGAAAAAGTTTATAAAAGTACATCGCATCAAATACCCATAAACTTGGAATTTTATTGTCCTCAAGCAAATGAGCTTTTCTTCCTGGTAAATAGCAAAGTCGAGAGAATTTAACCTACTAAGTAAAGATAATTTATGGCACAACCAATTTACCCTTATAATTAAAAGCACATAAATAATATACTAGCACCTCACATAAGTGTTTGGATTCTCTCTTTCACTCGGTGTAATAATGAATTATAGCAATATAGGAAACGGGTAAATAAACACTCACTTGGTCATAGCATATAGATTACCATAAGCTTGATAAAGGATCAAAATCTCCACCGCTTTGGTACAACCCTTTAAGGATGGAAGTCGCCAGCTTGAAAAGTTACATTTTTGTCCAGTTTCTTCCCGAATCGAGCCCAAGTCACGTGCTTTTCTTCCAAGATCTTCCCAAAAGCTAAATGTTAGACCATTATTCGTATTGGGTTGATATTATTATGGTGTCGAGTGGCCGACCGAGAAACCAGCCGACCACCACCATGGTGGTGGTGGTGAAAGACTTATATATAGAGGGAGAGTATGTGTGTGTTTATTAAAGAAAGGTGGAGGTTACACATACTAAACAAAAGCCTCATCCCTCCTTGGAAGTAAGGATGGGGTATTTATAGCCCACACCACTTTAAACTATCTAAACATGTCATTATTAGTCCCTGCTTATGTGGCTCTAAATATAATTTCATAAATGTCGTTCACATTTTAAGGCTAAGAATCTTCCCCCAATGTTGTGACGTACGGAATTACTTATAATGTTCCTAGCAAGTCTACATACAACAAAATAAAGTCTTCCAAGGCGCTTCCAATGCTAAAGATGTAATATGTGTCTTCTGGTCTTTATACTTGTACCCCAGCTTGGATCATATTTGTCTTTACTTGTTGAAGAAACATTGTAATATGTATGCACTGGATTAACTTCCCCTCAATTCACACTCCATGCCTTAAAAAGCTTTCTTCATACACTTCTTTTTTATGAAGTTTTTAAATCAGCTTCCTCTCAAACCAACAACCCTATCTTGAGCAGATTCGAAAATTTGATGAGACTTTTATGATATTCTAACTTTGTCATTAACGTGTACAACATAATTTTGTAGAAGAAGTAAACCACACTAAATACTGCTGCTACTTGTCATTAGGTCTTGGTGATTATCCGTTTCGGGTAATATGCAAGAAATCAGCAACAAATCTTCTCACGCTTGCAGAATACTTCACACTAACCAATCTAATAAATTAAAAACCATGGTACCCAACACAATATTCCAAACCAATAGTTTATATGCCTATAGTCCTTCTTTATCGACCTAAAAATAAAACCACACCACGTACATGATTTTTGCCCATGATGGTTATCATATTTCAGAAGCATCATTGTCGTGTACACCCATATACTTGAGATGATCATGTCTTAAGCAAAAATCTTGAAAAGTTATGAACATCATTAAAGAAATTTGAAAATTTTGCTAAGACTGTGAAGTACCATTGTTATTTGATAGCCCAAAACATATCCTGTAAGAATCATCTGCTGATCACATCTCTACTCTTTAAATTCTTGGACTAACTCTTTACCAACTATAACAACCCACAAATTTCACCAATGTAATATCTCTCTATTATATAATATATCAATTTTCACAGGGAAATTTTTCGCTTTAATACATTTCCTGCATTACCAATATCTCAATATGCAACATTTCTTGCATAACTAAAGTTAACGAGCTCACGCAACCTACCTATGGCAATCCTATCTTCATATATGTCAAGCAAACATCATAACATGTCAAGTCAATATCTTAATATCAATTCCGGGTGTTCTTCTGAAGTTTGCAACAACATATGTAAACAGGTATATTACATATTGAATTTCAGGTTTTGTATTTTGTAAGAATATATAATATTCTTGGTTTTGTATTTTGTAACATGCTCATGCTTCCAATATTTAACATGTTGTGAATGTTTTCAAAGGTTTTATAATCTAGATCATCGATTTTCAACTAGGATCATAAGTTTTACTACGCATGATCTCGAATTTTAAAGTAAATTGATAGATAAGAAAATTCGGTTTGGACCAGTTCGTTCTATATTGTACGGATCGAAAATCATTTCAAAAATACGCCTCAAATGATTCATTTGAGGCATATTTTTGGTAATGGTTTGTTAGTAGAAAAATTTTGTCCAGTATTTTGCATTGTTCTATCGCTAGCTAGTTGTACATATAACAACGCCGTTATGGAGATAAATTACACGTCTTTGACGACCGCTTAGCCTAGCGGCTGCCAAAATGTATCATATGAATCTCATCCATCAAAGATTGTGAATTCAAGTCTCGATTAAAATGAGTTGGTGAAACGTATGTGAGAGGTGGCTAATTTTTTTTTTTTAAACATGACACTTATTTGTTAACTTTGGGCCAAAGAGGGCTAAGAAAGTTTTAAGTTTGCAATGAATTAAGTCCATAATATTTTGAGGCAAGCCCAACACTAAATATAGGCCTCCTCTTATGATTATATATCTACTGTTGTATTATACTAAAAACGGCATAAAATGATATCGTTTTTACGCCACCGAAACCGTAAGCCCAAATCGGCCCAAACTAAAAAAAAACTCTTCCTCGCAAAATAGCGAAAAGAAAAGTTACACAACGGCCCCTCAACTTTTTACTATTTACGTCTTTCTTATATAATAAACTTTATTTATCAAATATATAACACATATCTACTGATTCATTCAGATAAAACATTCAGATAAAAAATACCCGTGTAAAAGAACTGGAATTGCGACAAAACGAAACCCAATTATTTCATTCGCTTTGTTATACGACACAAATTTATATAAAAATTGTTGAAGGTTAATATGAATAGAAAAAAATAAAGTACAAAAAAACGTACCCTCAACTTTATCTATTTACTACTTTTTTATATAATACACTTTCAATTATCAAATATATAACACATATTACCGATTCATTCAGATAAAGAGAGACCGCGAAAAGATCTTCGAAATTGCGAACAAGACAAACCCCAATATTGCAAGTTTCTGACATTCGTATGATGTTTATAATGTTAAGTTTATATATATATATATATATATATATATATATATTATATATTAAACTTCAACATTATAAATCATACGTATGTCAGAAATCTTGCAATATTGGGTTTGTTTTGTTCGCAATTCGAAGATCTTTTCGCGGGTATCTCTTTATCTGAATGAATCGGTAGATATGTGTTATATATTTGATAAAGAAAGTTTATTATATAAAAAAGTCGTAAATAGATAAAAGTTGAGGGTACGTTTTGTAAAATATTCTTTTTTTTTCTATTCATATTAAACTTCAACATTTTTATAAAAATTGTGCGTATATCAGACGCATTGTAATATTTGGGTTCGTTTTGTTCGCATTTCGCAGTTTCTTTACCGGGTATTTTTTATTGAATGTTTTATCTGACTTGATCAGTAGTATATGTCGTTATATATTTGATAAATAAAGTTTATTTATTAAGAAAGACGTAATTGTAAAAAAAGTGAGTGGGGCCGTTGTGTAACTTTTCTTTTCGCTATTTTGCGAGGAAGAGTTTTTTTTAGTTTGGGCCGATTTGGGCTTACGGTTTCGGTGGCGTAAAAACGATATCATTTTATGCCGTTTTTAGTATATACAGTAATATATAATAGGAGGAGGCCTATATTTAGTGTTGGGCTTGCCTCAAAATATTATGGACTTAATTCATTGCAAACTTAAAACTTTCTTAGCCTCTTTGGCCCATAGTTAACACATATGTGTCATGTTTAAAAAAAAAAAAAATTAGCCACCTAGCAACATCACGTTTTCACCAATCATGTTAATCGAGAATTGAATTCACAATTCTTTGATGGATGAGTTTCATTATGATACATTTTCGGCAGACCGCTAGCTAAGCGGTCGTCAAAACGTGTTATTTATTCCATAACGGTGGATTGTTATTATGTACAACTAAACTAGAATGAAAACGTAGGTAAAACAGCTATTTTAGATGTCATGCTTAATGACTTGTACATTGTGCTTTTAAAGACTTGTACTTTGACTTGGAGGGAGTTTATATTTCAAATAAGATGTTATATTGCTTGTACATATGCTTTAGTAGCTTGTACATTCACTTTAGATATTAACTTTACATGGAATTAGGGTTTAGGCATAAACGATAACAGTTTAAAGCCTGTTTTGATATAACATCGCAAATGGTACATTATATGAGTAATGTACTTCGTAAAAATGATATTAAGATATTGACTTGGCATGTTATGATGTTTGCTTGACATATATGTAGATAGGATTGCCATAGGTAGGTTGCGTGAGCTCGTTAACTTTAGTTATGCAAGAAATGTTGCATATTGAGATATTGGTAATGCAGGAAATGTATTAAAGCGAAAAATTTCCCTGTGAAAATTGATATATTATATAATAGAGAGATATTACATTGGTGAAATTTGTGGGTTGTTATAGTTGGTAAAGAGTTAGTCCAAGAATTTAAAGAGTAGAGATGTGATCAGCAGATGATTCTTACAGGATATGTTTTGGGCTATCAAATAACAATGGTACTTCACAGTCTTAGCAAAATTTTCAAATTTCTTTAATGATGTTCATAACTTTTCAAGATTTTTGCTTAAGACATGATCATCTCAAGTATATGGGTGTACACGACAATGATGCTTCTGAAATATGATAACCATCATGGGCAAAAATCATGTACGTGGTGTGGTTTTATTTTTAGGTCGATAAAGAAGGACTATAGGCATATAAACTATTGGTTTGGAATATTGTGTTGGGTACCATGGTTTTTAATTTATTAGATTGGTTAGTGTGAAGTATTCTGCAAGCGTGAGAAGATTTGTTGCTGATTTCTTGCATATTACCCGAAACGGATAATCACCAAGACCTAATGACAAGTAGCAGCAGTATTTAGTGTGGTTTACTTCTTCTACAAAATTATGTTGTACACGTTAATGACAAAGTTAGAATATCATAAAAGTCTCATCAAATTTTCGAATCTGCTCAAGATAGGGTTGTTGGTTTGAGAGGAAGCTGATTTAAAAACTTCATAAAAAAGAAGTGTATGAAGAAAGCTTTTTAAGGCATGGAGTGTGAATTGAGGGGAAGTTAATCCAGTGCATACATATTACAATGTTTCTTCAACAAGTAAAGACAAATATGATCCAAGCTGGGGTATAAGTATAAAGAACAGAAGACACATATTACATCTTTAGCATTAGAAGCGCCTTGGAAGACTTTATTTTGTTGTATGTATACTTGCTAGGAACATTGTAAGTAATTCCGTATGTCACAACATTGGGGGAAGATTCTTAGCCTTAAAATGTGAACGACATTTATGAAATTACATTTAGAGCCACATAAGCAGGGACTAATAATGACATGTTTAGATAGTTTAAAGTGGTGTAGGCTATAAATACCCCCTCCTTACTTCCAAGGAGGGGTGAGGCTTTTGTTTAGTATGTGTAACCTCTACCTTTCTTTAATAAACATACACATACTCTCTCTCTCTCTATATATATATATATATATATATATATATATATATATAAGTCTTTCACCACCACTACCATGGTGGTGGTCGGCTGGTTTCTTGGTCGGCCACTCGACACCATAATAATATCAACCCAATACGAATAATGGTCTAACATTTAGCTTTTGGGAAGATCTTGGAAGAAAAGCACGTGACTTGGGCTCGATTCGGGAAGAAACTGGACAAAAATGTAACTTTTCAAGCTGGCGACTTCCATCCTTAAAGGGTTGTACCAAAGCGGTGGAGATTTTGATCCTTTATCAAGCTTATGGTAATCTATATGCTATGACCAAGTGAGTGTTTATTTACCCGTTTCCTATATTGCTATAATTCATTATTACACCGAGTGAAAGAGAGAATCCAAACACTTATGTGAGGTGCTAGTATATTATTTATGTGCTTTTAATTATAAGGGTAAATTGGTTGTGCCATAAATTATCTTTACTTAGTAGGTTAAATTCTCTCGACTTTGCTATTTACCAGGAAGAAAAGCTCATTTGCTTGAGGACAATAAAATTCCAAGTTTATGGGTATTTGATGCGATGTACTTTTATAAACTTTTTCAGAGCCGTTTAACCCCTAAAATCATGCAAATATGCCCAAATATTGTACTTAGTCATTTCTTTTTGTTGTTTTAGCGTTTAAGAAGCACTTGGAAGAATAACATGTAACTTGGACTCAATTCAAGAAGAAACTGGACAAAAATGCAACTTTTTAAGTTGACGACTTCCATCCTAATGCCTTAACCAAAAGTTACTAGAAAGTGGATTTTTAGACAAAAAGTGTGACTTCTTAGTGGGTGGAGACAGCGTTAGAATTTTCCCTTGACGCCGTCAGAATCTCATAGCGATGGCGTCACCAAGATTAGTGACGGCGTCACAATAGCCGACATGAAGAAACCCTTGGAATATTTGATGGGCTGACGGCATCACAAACCCTAGAGACGCCGTCATAACCCAATTCCTATATATATAAACCTTATTTTTTTATATGTTTGTGTGGAAACTTGTGTTAACTTAGGAGAACTTTATTGCAGTCGAATTTTAGGTTTTTTTAACCCTTTTGTACTCACATACTCACATGTTCAACTAAAGTGAAGCTCCTTTATCCATTTAATCATTAATATGTCTATGTGTTGTTTGATTATTTATTCTTCGCTTTCTATTAACATGCTAGGCTAAATTAATTAGTGTTTGCTTATGATTGCATGAAACCTAGTTTGTATTCTTTGATCTTTATTGCTTCTTGTTAGTAGTGTGCACGTTAGGCTTTAAAAAACTAGCTATAAGATATTACATTAGCATAGAAGTCTAGGGAAACATGATTAGGTTAGATGAAACCTATAAGAAGTTCTTCATAACTAATTGGTGATTAGGTATATTCTTTCTTAAGTATTTATTGCGCATGATTAACTATTAGGGGGAGCGTGTTTCACATGTAACGTCCGACTAGGTTGTCACGTAGAACGCGAGCCTGGCCAACTCGCTGCCGAATTAAGGGGATACTTACATATTACACTAACGAGGGTGACATACAATAGGATTAGAGAGGGCAAATAGGGAGTAGTGCTTGACTAAGCAGACACATTTGTTTACCTATATCAGTTTCTCACCAATTAACTTTTCTGCATAATTAGATTAGATTTAGGAGTAGCTAGTAGTTTAATCAACCCCCTCTTCAAAACCCGAGTGATGACATCAAATAACGTCACTTTTATAGCATCATTTAACCCATGAAAATAACCCATTTTGTATAATTATTGCAAGAATTGTTACTTAATCATTTATATTTGAGATTTGTAGTAATTATGGAGTACCTGGTGAAGATTAGCAAAAAGGCACGCATGCTGGAGCTTAAACGAAGACATTTGAAGGTTACTGTTCTGACATCATATACACCGTATCCATCAAAGAAGATACAGCGTATCTGTGCCTGCACTTCACAAGAAACCACAAAGATACAAAGTCCAATACGCCGTATCCAGAAGAACTCCATACACCATATTCAACATAAAGTAATAAAATATTTTGGAAGATATCGAACGTGGTCCCTACTCTAAGAAACGCCTGATACGCCGTATCGACCAAATTCCAGACAGTATAAATAGAAAACCTAAAATCAGGTTTTTAGTGTGCTTGATCATATTTTTGATACTTTAACCACAAAAGTCAATTTTTAGAAGAAAAGAAAAGAAGAAGAGGTCAAGAAAAGCTACTAATTCCATAGGAAACACCTTGTAATCTCCTATACTCCTGTAATCGTTCGATTTTTGGTATCATTCATTTAACTCGCTTAGTTTACCTTGGTTGGATTATTACCTTTGTATTGATTACAATGATTAAGGGCTAATAAATACCCTTGGGTATTAGCCATGATTATGAAGATTTAAATGTTTGGTTTGTTTATATCGAATGCTTAATTTATCGTTGATTGCTTATTTATGTTTATCAATTTATACTTGTTTACGTGCTTTTGTATGCAACCTATCATTCAACTGGATCTAGTTATACCGACCAAGTTAGCTAGATGTTGGGATGGCTCTCCATATAGTGATTTATATATCTAGACCAATAGAACCACAATTAATGCCCTATCTTTACCTTTGGGATATGTGAACAAGTTGGACTAGCAGGTGACCTAGGATCAATAAATAACGTACTAATTCCTTTGGTAAAGACTTGGACAATGGACTACTAAAATATAAATTGTCATTAAGCAGTAAGTGGGCAAAGTCTCTATAAGCTAGGGTTTAATAAGATCACCATTATTAATCACCTAAGATAGATTATAATCATCAAATAGGATGCTTTATACGGATGCGTTTAATTATGATAGAATCCTACATGTCTAGGTTTTAGGAAGAAGTCCCGCTTAAATCTTGGAATGATATGTCGCCTCGAGATAAGCACTCATTTGCACTAAATAAACAAACAACTTTAATTAGATTTATCATGGTTAATACAGTTTCCTTATATTTGGATAGACCGCTTCTTCTATCTTTTGCCTATCTGCTATGCGATATTTTTGTTTTTTATTGTCTATCTTTGTGTTATTATGTTTTAAATTGATCTAAGTTACCACAAAACTTGTGCCAGTCTCTCAGGCTGAAACCCCCCCTTTATCTGTTAGAATTAGGATTAACATAGGTTTAGCATAGGTTTAACATAGAATAGAATTAACATAGTTTTAATTAACTTAATTTAGTTAACCAAAAAATATTGTGATAAAATTAAAAATATAAAAAAAATAAGATTAGTTTTTCTCGCTTTAGTGATCGTACACTCCTACTTACACGGACACTCCCATCTGATCGGGTACACTGCCCGTTAAAGTGTTGTTTTAGGTAAAGTCGGCAAAATATAAATTTAAAACTTGAAAACATAAATAACACCTACACGACAACTCAATCAAGTTTTTGGCGCCGCTGCTAGGGAGTGAAATTTTAATCTTGATTTTATTTAATATTTTGGTTTTTAACATTTGATTAATCTAACCCCTAGGATTAGTGTAAAATTTTGTAAAATTTTGTATATTTGTGTATTTGCTTGTATATTTGTTTATTTGTTTGTGTGTGTGTTTTAATTGTTTTCCATAAACTGTTCTGGTCGATAACCTGATACGGCGTATCCACTTCAATTGATACGAGGTATCTAACTTTCTTTACTAATACATCGTATCCATTCAATAGATTGATACAGCGTATTCAGATCAATTCAAAAGGCGTATCGATCGTCTGATACAGTAGCATAAGCTGATTTTTCATATTCGATTGTCGTGCTTGATTTTCTATATTTCTTCTGAGCAAATCCTGCTGATATTTTTACCTTTGTTACAGGTCATGCTAATATCGGAATATTGATTAAAGACGAGACGACATAAGTTATGACAAAACTAATTTTAAATAAACGCATGGAAAAAGCTCAAACCGAATCAAGTCTAGCTAAACCAAACACTGACGATGATATGAATATTGAACTCAACAAGGAATTTTTGATGGAGTTACGAAGTAATGCATACTACGGAACGTTTGATGAATACGTGGACGACCACATTGCCAAAGTTCTTGAAATGCTCGATTTAATTAAAATTCCTAATGTGGACTCACATCGACTATGCATGAAGGTTTTTCCTCTCTCACTGGCTGATGATGCAAGACAATGGTGGATAGATAAAGAGGATGGAAAAATCACCACTTGGAAAGAACTTGTTGAGAAATTTTTCCGTAAATTCTATCCCCTATCCCGTGATGGCGAAGATGAAATATTAGACGAAGGTGATAACTGGGGGCTTGATCCAGTTGAATTCATATCCTGGGTGAATTCAATATTTGAAAACCATAAGAGAGTGGATGAAACGACTAAAAAAGCATTATTGCATTCTTAAATAAATGAAAGTTGGAATAAAGAATCGATGAATGACATAGTGTCAAGCGATGAAGAATGGGAGGAATCTGATTATGGAAACCCTCCTAACACTACTACTGACTCATTCTTCAGACCTTATTTGAATGCTCCAGAAAAGAATGACATTGAAAAAGCGGATGAACAAATACAAAAGAAGCATAAGGGCGACAATAATATTCTAAACAAAGCGCCTAAATCTGACAATCAGAATAATGAGCAGCCTAGTAAAAGGGTGTGCAAAGCCGAGAAGTTTAAAGCAATAAAGTATTCATTGGGACCTAACGAAGAATACGTTGCTATAAGATCATGTTAATACAATGCTTAGGAAAGGAACAAAGATAGTGTGTCTCACATCTACCAAGATATTTTTCGGAAAAAGGACAATGGGTGGACCGTGACGCGCACCATGGAGTAGAAGGAAGCTAAAGAAAAAGTCTAACTTAAATACTAGTTGAAAGAAAAGCGCTTCCCGGGAGACAAGAGTCTGTCTTCCCAGACATCAATACGGCGTATCCGCTCCATACCATACGGCGTATTGAATGTCTAGACGTTATCAATCCTTTATTTTTTTGCATTTAAAACTTTATTGTTAGATCTGTCTATACGACGTATTCATGCACATGATACGTCGTATTTGTCAGACTGACTCGTATTGATACTTTTTACAGGTCTTTCTATACGGCGTATTGACTTCCTGCACAGTTTATTGTTTTTATTTTTATTAACCGTAGGATACCCAAGATAGGATTTTGCATGTTTTTCCTATATTTTGCACAGGACCTCACTGGAAAAGAAATTGACAACGTTGGTGAAGTATCGATCATCTAGAATCCTATGTGTGTTGTAGTCATGCTAGAATCTAGACGCATTTACAACACACATTCTTGCTCATGAACTCAACTTGGAGAATCTACCGAGCAAAATATCTAGGGAGTTTCTCGTTCTAATTCTTTTAATTTCCTGTTTTTAATGTTTTATCTATATAACGAGGACGTTGTATAGTTTAAGTGAGGGGATGGGAATTAGAACGTTATTTGTTCTATTTTTCACATTAAAATGCTTAAATTATGCTCAAATTTAAAATATTTTTCCCGCATACTTTTATGAAATTACTAGTTACATAACCTGCACACATAACCCTTATTAGATATTATGAGGATTCAGTCTTATTCGTTTCCAAATGTTTACCCAAACCAAACAAAAATATAAGTGTGCCAGTGATGTTGTAGACTTTAAGACTTAGCTTGGTATATCTATTCGAGACCACAATAATGAGTACTATAGATTTAGATGGAGTAACTTGTTTAAATTGGTAAATTTCTAGGATTACACCCAAAAAGCCTTTATATGTTGTTTTATTAACTAACTACACTGGTTAGTTAACCCCCGTATAAACCCTTTGATTACTCTTATTTTAAGAGTAAGATACCCCCTAAAAAACCAGTAGAGCTAATCTTTTAGGAAAACACCAACTATTTGTTTTGTTACACCTTTACACCTTAGCCTACCCTGTTAGATTAAGTCCATTTATCAGTTGCTAGTTGCTTAAAGTGTAAAGTATGTATTTCCTGTGTCCAATGTCATTTTCTATCTCTGATATGGTTAGGAAATTTGCACATTGCAATGGGAATGTAAAAAATAGTCAAAATTAATGTATTTTTACTACCATCATAATTATTGGTACGTCCGAAGAATGAAGAATTATCGAAGAAATTATCCGAAGTTATTATGATCGTAAAGATGGTGAAATTACACCGATATTCGTAGTATGTATTGTTTAATCTAAAAAATAAAAAAAAATTAGAAAATTGCAACAAAAAAATAAGGAGGAAAATCTGAAGATAGTCGGTTTGTTAAAGCTTAAACCGATGATATTATTTGAAGAATCGATTATTCGTTGATAGATGGTTAAAAATCAACGATGGAAAGTTTTGTATAAAGTGGTAGATATCACCACTTGTCTTTGTAAAAGTATGTAAAGTATGGGATGATTGGGAGTTGACCGTTACTGGAACACCAACTTAGGTCGTTGTTTTTTATTTATGATCAAGACATTTGTGTATATAGTTGTGTCTTTATCATGGTAACGGCCAGGAAAAAGTATCTAGCAACTTGTACCTTATCTGTTTGGACTAAATCTATTTGTTTTGTAAATTTTATTTAACAACAATTTATTTCCCTTTCCTAATGATTAACCTTAGGTTTTACTCGAATGAGGATGTGATCAAATCATGCATGTCTTATTCCGTCGTTATGGCCATGTATGTGTGATTTCAGACCACCTTGTTGGGTTTATTACTTTGGTTGAATGAGTTAGAAGATCCATACCCTATACATCTACTAGTCCTATTTTTAGCTTTTCGAGTTTAAGGTCTTGAATGGCAGGTTCATATGTGTCTATCCCCATCGTTATAGGTTGTGTATGTTATGATCTTAGTCACTTTTTTTGGAATATTAGTATCGGAGAAACTAGATTAAAGTGATTAAACCTTTCATAAGCCTTATAAAATAAACAACTCAATTTACCTTTATAAGCTTGTTATTTTTAGCTTAGTGGTGGAGAGTGTATCTTGCAAGCTTATGATAGAGAATTCTCATCTCGACGCTAGCAAGTTGAGCGAATTAGTTACAGTTACCACATAGATTAGCTTGAGTGATTTGTGTGTTTTCATCTTCCTATTTCATGAGGTGTGTGTTGTGTACTTATAATTGATCGAAAAATGACTTAACAAAAAAAAAATTCTTATGGATCCTTTTTTTTTTATTAAATTTCTAAAGGCATACTCTGAGGGACAAGTAGGTTTCAAGTGGGGGGATATTTGATGACATCAAATAATGTCACTTTTTATGCATCATTTATCCTATGTAAATACTCATTTTGTATATTATTGCTAAGAATTGTTTACTTAATCGTTTATTTGAGATTTGAAGTAATTATGGAGTACTTGGTGAAGATTAGCAAAAAGCACGCATTCTGGAGCTTAGACGAAGACATTTAAAGATTACTGTTCCGACTTCCTATATGCCATATCCATCAAGGAAGATACGGCATATATGTGTCTGCACTTCACAAGAAACCACCAAGATACAAAGTCCAATACGCTGTATCCAGGAGAACTCCATATGCCGTATTTAACATAAAGTAATAAAATATTCTGGAAGATATCGAACGTGGTCCCTACTCCAAGAAACCCCTGATACGTTGTATCCATCTCTCTCGATACACCGTATCGACCAAATTCCAGACAGTATAAATAGAAAACCTAAAAGCGGGTTTTAAGTGTGCTTGATCATATTTTCGATACCTTAACCACAAAAGTCAATTTGCAGAAGACAAAAAGAGCATAAGAGGTCAAGCAAAGTTACTAATTCCATAGGAAACACCTTGTAATCTCCTATACTCTTGTAACTGTTCTATTTTTGGTATCATTCATTTAACTTGGTTAGTTTGCCTTGATTAGAATATTACCTTTGTATTGATTATAATGATTAAGGGATAATACCCTTGGGTATTAGCCATGATTATTAAGATTTAAATGTTTGGTTTGTTTATATCGAATGTTTAATTTATCATTGATTGCTTGTTTATGTTTATCAATTTATACTTGTTTACGTGCTTTTGTATGTGACCTATCATTCAACTGGATCTAGTGATACCAACCAAGTTAGCTAGATGCCAGGATGGATCTCCATATAGTGATTTATATATCTAGACCAATAGGACCACAATTAATGCCATATCTTTATCTTTGGGATGTGTAAACAAGTTGGGCTAGCAGGTGACCTAGGATCAACAAATACGTACTGATTCCTTTGGTAAAGACTTGGATAGTTGACTACTACAATATAAATTGCCATTAAGAAATAAGTAAGTAAAGTCTCTATGAGCTAGGGTTTAATAAGATCACCATTATTAATCATCTAAGATAAATTATAATCAGCAAATAGGATGCTTTATGCGAATGCGTTTAATTGTGACAGAATTCTACGTCTCTAGGTTTTAGGAAGAAGTCTCGCCTAAATCTTGGAATGATATGCCACCTCAAGATAAGCACTCATTGTACTAAATAAACAAACCAACGTTTTAATTAGATTAATCATGGTTAATATAGTTTTCTTATATTTGGCTAGACCTTTCTTCTATCTTTTGTCTGTCTACTTGCGCGTGTTATTGTGTTTTAAATTGATCTAAGTTACCATAAAACATGTGCCAATCTCTCAGGCGGAAAACCTCCCTTTATCCGTTAGAATTAGAATTAACATAGGTTTAGCATAGGTTTAACATAGAATAGAATTAACATATTTTAAATTAACTTAGTTTAGTTAACCAAAATATTGATAAAATAAAAGATTAGTTCTCACTCTTAGTGATCGACACCCTACTTACCACGAAACTCCATCTGATCGGGTACACTGCCCGTTAATGTGTTGTTTTAGGTAAAGTCGGCAAAATATAAATTTAAAACTTGAAACATAAATAACACCTACACGACAACACAATCACTGAGCTTTTTACTTGCTTTCTAAAAAAGAAAAAAAAATACAAAAATACTCTTCTCTCAAACTTTAGACCTTAGTAACATACAATTCGAACCTACCTCACTATTCTCCTAGAGAACCTACCCCTTGAGTCTTGCATTTTGTTAGGAACATGAAAAGTATCGGCCACTTCCATTATATCATTAGATAGCTCGTATAGAAATATTTGGAACCTTACTAGGCTAGTTAGTCCAAGGCCCATGGAAAGCCCATGAAAGCCAAGGCCCAAACCGGCCACAAGGAGGTATTTAAACCCTTTCCATGCTATGGAAAGGGTGTTGGTTGTTCATTTTTTTATATAATAACATTGCATTTTCTTTCTTACTTTCTCTCTTTAAGTGTTCATCCAACCACCTCTCTTTCTCTCTCTAAAACTCTTCACTGATTCTAAAGCTTGTGTGCATTAAGATATCCTACAATTGGTATCAAGAGCCATGGTGTGTTTATGAAGGTTGTGTGTGCGTTTGTTACTCTTTTAGGCGTGTTTGTTGGTTCGAACATATCAAAAAGTTTTCACTTTTGAGGGTTTGAAAACCATATAGCTTTAATTTTTCTTCTTCATTTATCTTAGTATAGGCTATTTGTACAAGAAACTCTTTGAAAAAAAATCAAAAATTTCTTATTTTTTAGTCTTTTTGGTTCGAAAAAGGATTTTGTACCTTGAATCTTGATTTCAAAATTTTCATGTCAAAAATGTTAAAGTTTGTGTTTTTAAGGTTCTAATAGCCTTAGATAGGTAAGAAGTACAAGAAAAATCAGGTAAAAACGTCAAAAAGTGAGTCTTTTTAAGATTTTTGTGTTTTGAGTTTCGTGTGTCTTTAGGCGAATTATACGTATATCAATGCGAGTTATACGTGAATTCACAAGCAAATTATATGTTTTAAATTAGGGGAGTTATATGTGAATTCACAGGAAAATTATACGTTTTAAATCAGGCGAGTTATACGTGAATTCACAGGCGAATTATACATTTTAATTCAGGCTAGATATACGTGATTTCACAGGCGAATTATACGTCATTCATTCAGGTGAGTTATACGTAATCACCTGGGCGAATTATACGTGTCATTCATGCGAATTATATGTGTCTTTTCAGGCGAGTTATACGTAATCACTTGGGCGAATTATACTTATTTATTCAAGCGAGTTATATGTTCTTCTCTAAGGTGAATTATACTTCATCATTTGGGTGATTTATACATCAAGTTCTGAGGTGATTTATACATCATTTGCTTGGAAGAACTATACACTTTAATAAGGAGAATTATACGGTTGTTCTTTGATTTGTAAAATCCTGTGAAAATTTGATTTCTCGAATTTATCAAGAATTGTAAAATCCTGTGTATTCCAAAGACTCAATCACTTTTATCAAATCTCACTTTAACACAACAACCTTCAATCACTGTTCGATCATCTTCCATCTTAATCAGATATCAAATCAAAATGGATTCAATCATTCCAATTGGACAAAAGAATACTCTTGCTGAGTACATGATACTCTCTGGTGATGACAATCGTCCACCAATGTTGGACAAAGACCTGCATGACTCTTGGAAAAGTATAATGGAGTTGTACATGCAAAACAGAGAGAACGGAAGAATGATACTTGTAACACCTCCAAATTGGGTCGCAGCGGAATAAGGGTCTGGGGTGTGTTACTTCATAGATCAATAACACAAGATATATATAGAACGACCAAAAAGTCGTTTTAAAACTGATACATTGGATTTAACAAATGTTTGATACAAATAGCCCGAAGCTTTAACTTAATCATTGTTATTATTACAAAGATATTGGTTCCCAACACAAGAGTTTCCCAAAACATAATGCAACCATATCTTTAGCATGACATCCAAAACAAAATCACCAATGTATCCTTGGCACCTTATGCTTACTGATCTCTTGAAAAACATTGCTTTAAAACGTCAACAATAATGTTGGTGAATTCATAGGTTTGATAAATCGTATATTGTAGGACCACAAGATTTCCCAAGTGTATGATAATGCAACAGATGCAGACATCATATAAATGTAATAGCGTTGCCCTAAGCTCATGACACTGAAGCTCGACATAAATGAATACCATATAAATGGACTACATTGCCCGTGATGATGTTCTAACCCGCAACATCCTATGTTCGACATGGTATACGTTCATTTGCCCAGTGATAGCTAATCACCCTCTAATCGTTTTTGTGAAATCATATTTATAAGGTTAAAACGTTTAAAAATATACCTTTGGTAAAAATGACACAACTTTCACGTTTCAAGTCCGTTTCTTGCGTTTCTTATGCCCATGCTTTCGTATTAAGACGAGTTATCAAAATTTGATATTTTCATATTTTTAGTCCTCTGATGAACAGTGATTTTACTGTTCATACCAGTTATAAACTTATTTTTATAACTTTAATTAACGTAAAACCCGTAAACGTCGTATTTTATTCGTTATAGCTCCGATTTTAGCGATTCTTTCGAGCACGTTCTCGTAATTGAAAGTTCTATCTATTTATGAGGTTTACAAAAATAAATGTTTCTGTCATGAACAGTAACTTTTTATAAAAGTATTTTTATAAAGGTATTATTATCGTAAACTCGCGTAATTCGTAACTTCTTCGTTATTGATTGAAAAATTACGTTTCTTATCATTTTGGAATCCTAAAAATATGTACAATCTGTGAAAAATACTAAACTTTCTATTTTAGAAATATTTTACAACTTGCTTTTATATAATTTATTTTATAATGCGTTTAATTAACGTGTAATTCTTAGCTTTTTGGAATCGTCATGAGACGTACTATCTTATAAAAATATAAAATGACCAGGTCATATGTCGAATCCAAACAGAAAGTTTACATGTCTTTCTTAAATCCATATTTAAGCTTTGTTTTTATAACTTTTAACTTTGTAAATTACCACAAGTCTTTTATACCATATATATATTATATGTCTTACATATAATAAAGTCCATTAGTCCATGGATTGTCCAAATGTCCAAGTTAACAAGTCCATAATCACACTTATAAACCATAACTTTCTTAAGTACACTTTAATCACTAGTTTATACATAATCATTTTTACACATAACCAAGAGTGTACAAGTCTTACAACCCTTTTATAACCTCAATATACCATCCATATAACATGTGTACAAGTTCATAAAATCATGTTTACAAGAAAAATCCACTTTTACAAGTTAAACATATCCTAAGTGGTGATTTTACTACATATCAAAACTTATTAAAGAAACCCTAATTTAACAAGTTTACATATGAACTTCTTATACATTAACCAAGTGTGTACAAGAGTTATACTTCCATTATAACCTTATTTTAGTATTCATATAACATAAACAAAAGTCCATAAACAAGATTAATAAGTCATTTGCAATACTTTTACTTGTAACATATTAAGAAACCTTAAAAACCCTAATCTTGCATTAACACTTTTTAAGCTTAACCAAGATTGTAAAACACTTATGTATCCATTTATAACCTCATAATATCACTCATATAACATGTGTATAAGTGTACAAATCAATGATAACAAGTAAAAACTCTTTTTACATGTTTAGAAAGTCCTAAATGGTGATTTAGCTATAATAAACATATATACTCATAAGAATGATAAAAGTAAAGACATAAGGGTTTTTAGATAACCTTATATTGATGTATGATGATGAGAAATATATCCTAAACCCTTGTTTAGACTTTAAACCCAAGCTTGCACACTTGAAAACCCTAGTTTTCTTAGAAAACCCTAATCTTGCAAAACTTGCTTCAATACTTGTAAACCTTTAACCAACCCTTGCAAACACCTTAGGTTATCATAGGAATGATGTATGAATGTGTGTATGGTCTTGTAAAATCAAACTATGGATTGTGTATAAAGGGGTGTTGATGTCGTGGGTTTATAAGGCAAAAGAGGAGAGAAAATTTTGATTTTTTGCTAAGTGTTGAAGTGTATGTTATCTTTCTTTAGGAGTGCAAGACTTATATGTATAAAAGCTAGTCAATAACACTATACAAGACAAGATGAGGGTTTTTAGGGAGCCATTGGTCAAAAGTATGGGAAGTATGGGAAGTATGGGAAGTATGGTTTCATTTAATGTGTAGAGATGTACATAAGACCATGTGGTGAATTTTTGTGATATTTCTTTGTATACATCCACCTATGTCCAGTTTTATATGTATATATGTGGTGTTATTTTGTAAATTTTGGGTGATGGGTATAAATGTGGGTATTTGTTGAAGCGTAAAAAAGTTTTGGTGGTTCCGAGTATGCCTAAACGTATTTTATTGCAAAACGTAATCACTTTACGCAACCAATAAAAATAAAATGAACAAAGTTAATAATTATCCTCAAAATAATTACTTAACACTTGCTTGATGTAAACATTTAATTGTTTGATGCCCGTTTACATTAAACGATAATTTTTAGCTTACGCGATTTAACTTAACGTTTACGATTTAAAGCAAACGCGTACAATACAAAAGATACATTGTGGGTTTATTGATGGTGTCAATGACCCTAAAACACGGGGTGTTATAGTCTCCCCCCGTTAAGTGAACCTTATCCTCAAGGCTTAAGACATGGCACTTGTCGACGGTGCGGTCTTTGTGAACATATGTGGGTATTTCTTCCGGAATTGATCCTCGCGTTCCCACGTAAACTCAGGACCTCGCTTGGAGTTCTATCAAACCTTAACTAATGGAATGCGGCTTTTCTTCAACCGTTTAAATTCATGGTCCATGATCTCAACGGGTTCCTCAACAAACTAAATCTTGTCATCAAAATGAAGTCCATCCAACGGAACGGCTAACAGTTCGTCGGCATAACACTTCTTCAAATTGGATACATGAAATGTATTGTGAACCCTACTCAGCTCTTCTGGAAGCTCGAGCTTGTAAGCAACCTCTCCAACCTTTTCTAATACCTTAAAAGGTCTAACATACTTGGGGTTTAACTTCCCCCGTTTTCCAAAACGTACGACCCCTTTCCAAGGTGAAACTTTAAGCACAACTTTATCCCCGACTTGGAATTCCATTGGTTTACGCTTCAGATCAGCGTAACTCTTCTGTCGATCACGAGCGGCTTGCATCCTTTGCTTTATTTGGACGATTTTCTTAGTGGTCTCTTGAATTAGTTCTAGACCGAGGATTTGAGCTTCTCCAACTTCGGTCCAACAAACACGTGAACGACACTTTCGACCATAAAGTGCTTCAAATGGTGCGGCCTTGATGCTAGCGTGATAGCTATTGTTATAAGAGAACTCGACTAATGGCAAATGGTTAACCCAACCCTTTCCAAAGTCAATTTCATAAGCATGCAACATATTCTCGAGAGTTTGAATAGTTCTCTCGCTTTGTCTATCCGTTTGTGGATGATACACAGTACTCATATCCAAGTTAGTACCTAAAGCATTCTGAAGTGATTTCCAAAAATTTGATGCGAACCTCGGGTCGCGATCACAAATGATTGAGATAGGTATTCCATGTCTCGTGACAACCTCCTTTAGGTACATTCTTGCAAGTTTATCCAAATGATCAGTCTCTCTCATTGGTACGAAGATAGCAGACTTAGTGAGTCGGTCAACAATCACCCAAATGGTGTCGTAGCCTTGCGACGACTTAGGAAGCTTAGTGACAAAATCCATAGTGATGTTGTCCCATTTCCATTCAGGTATCTTAGGCTGTACCAACAATCCTGATAGCCTTTGATGTTCAACCTTGACCTTAGCACAAGTCAAACACTAGCTAACATAGGTGGCGATGTTTGCCTTTATATTCGGCCACCAATATAGCTTCTTCATATCTTGGTACATCTTGTCCGAACCCGGATGGATAGAGTATTTTGACTTATGGGACTCGTGCATAATTACAGTCCTCAAGTTGCCATAACATGGTAACAAACTCCTGCCATTGAAGCATAGAGTTCCATCCGCATGAGGTTCTAACTTTTCTGTTATGAGTTTCTCTGGATCCTTAGAATTTTCAACCAACATGCCTCCAACATCTTCGTTCTTGATATTCTCTGGTTTTCGTGCTTCAGTCTGAGCATTCAAGATTTGTTTGGGAAGATCCAAGCCAATAGTCATGACTAAAGCTCAAACTCTTAAGGGCGGTTCTCGTTCTTTCCTGCTCAAAGCATTAGCAACGACATTTGCTTTTCCCGGGTGATAACGAATATCGCAATCGTAATCACTGAGCAACTCTAACCAACAACGTTTCCTTATGTTTAACTCTTTCTGATTAAGAATGTGTTGTAGGCTCTTATGATCAGTGAACACCGTACACTTAGTTCCATACATGTAGTGCCTCTAAATTTTGAGAGTGAACACTACTGCTCCAAGTTCCAAACCATGAGTCGTATAGTTCTTCTCATGAATCTTTAGTTGGCATGATGCATGAGCAATAACCTTTTTTCTTTGCATTAACACAGTGCCCAAACCCTTCTTTGAAGCATCGTAGTATGCGATAAGATCTTCGCTTCCTTCAGGTAAGGCCAGGATTGGTGCACTGCACAACTTCTGCTTCAACAGTTGAAAAGATGCTTATTGTTTATCACCCCACTCAAACTTGACCTTATTTTGAGTGAGCTTGGTCATTGGTTTGGCAATCTTCGAAAATCCTTCGATGAATCTTCGATAATACCCAGCAAGACCTAAAAATTGATGAATCTCCGTTGGTGACTTAGGAGATGTCCAATCTTTAATGGATTTGATCTTGGCGGGATCCACATGAATGCCCTCACTATCAATCACGTAACCAAGGAACTGTACTTTGGGAATCCAAATTTTACACTTGGAAAATTTGGCATACAACTCCTCTTTCTTAAGCAAGTAAGCAATCTCTCCAACCTTTTCTCTAATACCTTGAAAGGTCCAACATACCTGGGGTTTTTACTCCCGATTGCCAAAATGTACGACCCCATTTCCAAGGCGAGAACTTTAAGCTTAACCTTATTCCCCGACTACACCTATTTGAAATTCCATCGGTTGTATATCGCTCGAATACAGCGTAACTCTTCTGTCGATCACGAGCGGCTTGCATCCTTTGCTTGATTTGGACGATTTTCTCATCGGTCTCTTGAATTAGATCTGGACCGAGGATTTAAGCTTCTCCAACTTCAGTCCAACAAACAGGTGAACGACACTTTCGACCATAAGTGCGTCAAATGGTGCGCGCATTGATGCTAAGCAAGTGAATCCATTTTTATATGAGAACAATCACTTAATGGCAAATGTTTAACCCAACCCTTTCCAAAGTCGATTGCACAAGCACAGCAACTTATCCTCGAGAGTTTGATAGTCCTCTCGATATGTTTCGTCTGTTATTGTTGGGAGGTATGCAGTACTCAATCCGATTAAGTACCTACAAAGCGTTCTGAAGTGACCTCCAGAAATTGGATACGAACCTCGGGTCGTGATCACAAATGATTGAAATAGGTATTCCATGCCTAGTAACAACCTCCTTTAGGTACATTCTTGCAAGTTTATCCATAGGATCAGTCTCTCTCATTGGTACGAAGATAGCAGACTTAGTGAGTCGTCAACAATCACCCAAATGGTGTCGTAAGCCTTGCGATACTTAGGAAGCTTATGAACAAAATCCATAGTGATGTTTGTCCCCATTTCCCATATCAGTATCTATGGTTGCACCAACAAACCTGATGGCCTTTGATGTTTCAGCCTTGACCTTAGCACATGTCAAACACTTGCTAACATATGTGCGATGTTTTGCCTTCAATATCGGCCATCCCAATAAAGGCTTTTCAATCTTGTACATCTGTCAAAAACCCGGATGAATAGAGTATTTTGACTTGTGGGAATCATGCATAATCACAGTCCTCAAGTCGCCATAACATAGTAACCAACTCCTGCCATTGAAGCATAGAGTTCCATCCACACGCGGTTCCAACTTTCTTTTAACTTGACTCCAGATCCTTAGCATTTTCAAGCAACATTGCCCCGTCCACATCTGTTCATGATGTTCTCTGTTTTCGTGCTCAGTCTAGCATTCAAGATTTGTTTGTGGAGATCCAAGCCAATATCATGACTAAGGCTCGAACTCTTAATGGTTGACCTCTCTCCTTCCTGCTTAGAGCATCAGCAACAACGTTTACCTTTCCCGGGTGATAATGAATCTCACAATCGTAATCATGAGCACTCAACCTACGACGCTGAAAGCTCATGTTTCAACTCTTTCTGATTAAGAATGTATTGAAGGCTCTTAATGATCAGTGAACACCGTAGCACTTGAGTTCCATACAGTAAGTGCAATCCAAATTTTGAGAGCGAACACTATTTGCTCCACGAGTTCCAAATTATGAGTCCGTATAGTTCTTCTCATAATCGTCACTGGACGTGGATGCAATAAGCAATAATATTTTCTCTTTGCATTAACACAACGCCCCAAACCTTCTTTGAAGAAATTGCAAGGAAGCGATAAAAAACTCGCTTCCTTCAGGTAAGGCACAGATTGGTGCAACATGCACAACTTCTGCTTCAAACATTGAAAAAGTTGCATCTTTTTTATTACCCCACTCAAAACTTACCTTTCTTCTGGTGATCTTGGTCATCCGATTTGGAAATCTTCGAAAATCCTTCGATGAAGATTCATAAAAACCAACAAGACCTAAAAATGGACGATCTCCATGGCGAATTAAGGAAATGCCCAATTCTTTAATGGATTCGATCTTGGTGGGATCCCACGTGAATGCCCTCACTATCAATCACGTGACCGAGGAACTGTACTTTAGGAATCCAAAATTTACACTTGGAAAATTTGGCATACAACTCCTTTTTCTTAAGCAATTCTAAGATTAGCTTAAGGTGCTCTTTGTGTTCTTGCTTGTTCTTTAAATATATCAGAATATCATTAATAAAGACAATTATGAATTTAATCCAAATATGTTTAGCACACCCAAGTCATAAGGTCCCATTTGAATACGCAGTGCATTTGTCAAACCAAACGGCATAACTTGGAATTCATAATGTTCGTAACGGGTTCTAAAAGTGGTCTTCGGAATGTCTTCTTCTCGAACCCTCATTTGGTGATAACTCGACCTTAGGTCGATCTTCGAGTAGACACTCGACCCTTGAAGCTGATCAAATAGATCGTCAATTCTTAGAAATGGATAATGGTTCTTCACCATTACTTGTTTCGTTCCGATACGATCCAATGCACACCAGAACTGATCCGTATTTCTTCTTGACAAATAAGACCGGAGCTCCCCAGGGTGAGCACTAGGTCTTATAAAGCCTTTGTCAGATAGTTCTTTTAGTTGCTCTGACAACTCTTTCATTTCAGAAGGTGCCAATCGATAAGGTGCATGTGCTACAAGTGCAGCACCAGGTACCAAGTCAATTTGAAATTCCACTTGTCGAGTCGGAGGAAAACCCGGCAAGTCCTCAGGAAATACTTTAGAAAAATCTCGAACTATTGGTACATCCTCAAGTCGCTTCTTCCCCGACTTGTCTTTGACCTCCTTTGTAGTAACATGTGCCAAAAAGACTGGACATCCTTTTAGCATGTATTCTTGTGTTTTGGAGTACGAGATAATGTGTAGACGAGCCTCGTGTACCTGGTTGCTTTCGTCACCGTGAACAATTAATGTTTCATTTCCCTAGGGGATACGAACGATCTTCTCCGCACACACAATGATTGCTTGGTACTTTGCCAACCAATCCATCTCAATTATAGCGTCGAAACTACCAAGTTCTACGGGCATTAAATTTATGTTGAATGGGTGGTTCAGGAGGTTTAATGTGCAACCCCTAAGGATAGTGTTTAACCCAATTATCCTCCCGTCAGCTAGTTCGACATCATAATAGTGATCTAAGGTAGATGGCGTGATATCCATTTGGCAACTAAATGCAGTGGAAACAAAACTCCTATCGGCACCAGTATTAAATAATATAGAAGCATAGCGGTTGTTGAGAAAGAACGTACCCATCACGACGTTGGAGTCTGGATTTGTCCCTGCACGTCCCACTACATACACTTTGGCTGGAGCCCTGTCATTACCAACTTGATTTCCACGGTTTTTGTTGTTCTTCAGCATTGGGCATTCCCTCTTGTAGTGTCCTTAAACTCCACACTCG